>JAQQAE010000743.1:0-29977 GCA_029823295.1 Pseudamia nigra
GGTGAAAAATGAATGCAACACTGGATGGAAATAAATCTTGTGACATTGCAGAAGCTTATCGAAACAATGCCACAGCGCATGTGTGCTGTAATCAAAGCTAAAGGCGTCCAACAAAATACTGTATTAGAGTGTGTGAACTTTTTTTTTGGTGCCGACTTTTTTTTGGCCTGGCAGTGTATTTTCCACGAAAATGTGTCAGTTTCAACACCTTAAATATCAGTATTATAGCAGTAGTTCAGTACTTCAGCACTTGAACAGTCTTCAGCGAATTTAATTGCCAGCACACAGCAATTCCACGCTATCTCTTCAGAGATTGCAATTCTAGTTTACTTTAGAATTGTTTGCAATATAGAGTCATGTTTAATTTTTGCAGTTAATACCAATGCAGGGTGTTTGTGGAGAGCATGATGGCCACAAACTTACTAGACAGTAGTTGGAATGTTTATGGCTGTACAACAAAACTTAACTTCCAGCAGAAGGCTGTGGCTCAAGTGTGTGCTCTTTCAGTTTCATTGTTTTGTGAACTTTCTGTCCCTAACCCTTTTCCCGAGCCCCAACCATGTAGTTTCATGCCTAAATGTAATGAAAGTAGATCCTGTCTGTAGCACTTTAAGCTACTTGTGAAGCGGATGTTGTGAAAGGCGTTTAAACTGCATGGTGAAGTACTATACTGAATGCCAGCTAACTACATTTCATTGTTTTCTTCCCATCGTTTTTGCATTTAATCTAATATAATATTCATTTGGCTTAAAGCTGCAGTGCTTAACACTGTTGTTTGGCAAACATTCCATACTTACCTTTCATCATATTGTAATATGAGTTGTCTGGGAAGGATTTGGCTCAGGTCTATGGATGGCAGGGTAGATTTGGCCATTGACAGATGTTTGCAGACTGGCACGCCATTAAAGCTGTAAATATTTTGCAAATAACAATCAGTGGTTCAACATAGCAGCTTAGAACAATGGCTTTGCTTTTCCGCAATTGCATGAAATGTCACCAGGTCACTGTAATGCACCTTGAGGAGAGTGCTGAAGAAAGAAATTGAGTGTTTTCAAATTCTGGATTATTTTCACTGATTTTGGCTCCTGCAGCTTTCAAACTCTCTGCAGACACACTTACTGTATGCATAACATCCTAACTTTTTAGTGGTAGTGAAAACACTGACGTTGACCTCTTCATTTCCAGGCACAGGACTGATCCACATGAACAATGTCCAGTGTATGGGGACGGAGCGCTCCATTCTGGACTGCTTCTTCCAGGAAGTCCAACCATGGACATTCAAACACAGCCAGGATGCTTCAGTACGCTGCAATGTTCCACAGACAGGCACAGAGAACATGGTATGAAAACCCCACCTTCTGAAGACACACACGTCAGCTGCATCTATAATAATGCATCACTAATTTAATATGTTTAACTTGCTTTCAAGGTGCGACTGGCAGGTGGCAGAGTCCCTTCAGAAGGCCGAGTAGAAGTACTGATGGACATCGGGGGTCGTAAGCGCTGGGGTTCTGTGTGCAGTGAAAACTGGGGCATCAATGAGGCCATGGTGGTGTGCAGACAACTGGGACTGGGCTTTGCTGCCAGCGCTCATCAGGTAACAATTTACAGCAAGACATAACATGACGAGGTAGCAATAGGCATTTACATTATGGTTATTGTGACCTCTCATTGTAATGCAGCCCCTAAACTGAATGTAAGTCATGAAAAACTTTACAGAAACTCTGATTATTAGTTTCTGAAAAATCGATCACTGTGTGCTTAGTGGACAAACAACACAGCAACAATTAGTGGAGTTCAGAAAATGTCAGACTGCATTACTCAGAGGCATCGCTCCTCAAAGATTTGTCAAAAACCCATCAACAGAGTCTAATTGACAAGCAGCATTATTGACAGAGAATGAAAATACAAATGATCAACAAATGAGCAAATGGAGGCCGATCCATAGTCCTGCTCATGGATCCTCTGTTACTGACAATGAGCCATGATGTCTGTGTCCTGTGACCCCACCCCCTTTCCTCAAACAGGAGACCTGGTACTGGGCCGGTGACCCAAATGCAGCCGAAGTGATTCTCAGTGGAACACATTGTGTCGGCACGGAGCTTTCCATTCAACAGTGTCGTCGGAACAATCATGTCCACTGTCCTCGCGGAGGTGGAACTAAGGCGGCTGGAGTCACCTGTTCAGACAGTAAGAGGAAACCAGCATTTAATCTTATCCATTTTACTCATTCAGGACAAACCCACTGCAACTTGCCACCATTTAATCTGTTGACACTAGGGCTGCACAATTAGTAGCTGCAACGTCAGCCTGTGCAGTTATAGCATCACAGATCCCTTCAATTTAAAGGTCCAGATTTAGGAGGTTTTTTGGTTGATCTCACCTGGAGAAAACATTCACTATTGTCTGGTGATGAAGGAAGGTCAATGTACACCATCAGTCAAAAATATGGACACACTTTCCCCTTCAGTGTTTTTTTGTTGTTTGAAATATTTACAACATTAATACTGAAGACACAACACTTAACAAATTATGTAGGGAATAAAAAAGTGTAAACCTAGAACATTTTAATTAAATTAATTTAGATTGTTCAATGTAGACATACAGTATTTAGATCTGATGAAAACTTTGCACACTCATGGCATTTTCTAGTAGGAGTCACAGGTGTGTCTTGTTGAGTTCATTTATGTCATTCCTTGCCTTCTCTGTGTGCTTAGGACCACCAGTTGTGTTATGCACATGTACAGTACATACAGAATCAATATCCTTATGTGTACTACTACAATTTCTGTACCAATCCACAGTGTGACAAGACATGCAGTTAAGTAAAGAGAAAAGGCAGTTTATTAATTTAAGAAATGAAGGTCAATCAGTCCAGAAAATCTCAACAGCATGTGAATGTGTCTCCAAGTTCATTTGCTGAAACCATCAAATTCTGTGATGATACTGTCTCTCATGAGGACCGTCCCAGGAAAGGAAGACCAAGAGCTAGCTCTGCTGCAGAGGAGACAGTTACTGTTGATAAGACACAACGATTCAAGGTGACATCTTTGTGAATCTGATAAGACAATGACATAAGTCTGCAAATCTGTCCTGGAAACTAAATGTAGCTGTTTGGAGAATCTAAAATATAAATCATGTTCTGGGTCATTACCTCAGCCAAGGAGCTTATGTTTCTGTCTGCATTACTTTATTTATTTATTTGTTTGTTTGCCCCTCCTTGAATCGCCACCTTATCATGGTGGAGGAGTTTGTGTGTCTGAGTGATCCTAGGAGCTATCTTGTCAGGGGTAATTCACCCCTGGTATGGTCTCCCAAGGCAAATCGGTCCTAGGCCAGATTAAGAGTGATTCAGAAAACCCTTATGCCTATGACTTCCTGTGGGCCCACCAGCTGCAGGAAGGGTCGTAAGGGTCTGGTGCTGTGTGGTTTCGGTGGCAACTGAAGGCGGTGGCCCGGGTGGTCCAATCCTCGGTTGCCAACATATCTTCAACATTTACAGGGCTAGATTGAGAAGAAAACCACCATTATGGAAATATTATTTATCATGAATAACTATTGAAATATGTATGTGATTCCAAATGCTAATGGTAGGTTTTTATGGTCAAAGAACCCAGTAATAATGTCATGAGGTTTCGGCCTTGAATTGTGAAGCACCTAGAGATAATCAGCGATTATGATTGGTGCTATAAAAATAAAGATTGAATTGAATTGAATTAATAACAGAGAAATAAATAAAGAACATTACTTTTTGGTGCAATCACATTATAGGCGAAATGAACATACAGTAGGTTCAAATGATAATGGTAGGTTTTCACTCTGAAGAGAAACTGAGGTGCCTTGGTGGTCTGCGCTCTCTGCTTTCTAGCTTAACACATTTTTGTTTACTTCAAAATTCTGTACGTGTTCTTTCACAGTTTGGATGTCTTCAGTATTAATGTACAATGTTGAAAATAATACAAATAAAGAAAAGACATTGCAAGAGAAGGTGTGTCCAAACCTTTGACCGGTAGTGTTGTTTTAGTTTTTGTCAGTTTGTATGCTTGACTTATTTCTAAATGAGTAATAGGGTAATGGGTAAGGAAACAGGCTCAAATCACAATGGTAATATTGCCTATAAACTTTTCATGATGGCACTTACACCAAATCCTGCAGGTCTCGTGGACACTGTCATTTAAATCTGTTTAAATCTTTACATAACTTCTCACACCTGAACTGTTTCAGCGGCACCTGACCTCGTCCTGGACGCTCAGCTGGTTCAGGAGACCGCTTACTTGGAAGACCGACCTCTACACCTGCTCACATGTGCCAATGAGGAGAACTGTCTCTCATCTTCTGCTGCCAGGATGAACTGGCCCTACGGCCACCGGCGGCTGCTGCGCTTCTCCTCACGCATCATGAACCTGGGCCGATCTGATTTTAGACCAAAAGCAACAAGGGAGAGCTGGACATGGCATCAGTGTCACAGGTGCAGCATCCCACGAGAGTTCATTAAAATAACATTACTGTAGATTGTAGGTCGCTATAGGAATAACGATTTAAATATGGTGTTTATCTTGGGTGCTGTGGTTGCACTTGGGGCCATTTAGGAGTTTTTGGAAACAGTGGCTCAGGTTAGCATGGACACGGGTGATCTGTGGTTTCCAGAGGTTATTTGAGGCTGCCAAAAATATTCTGACTTACACCTGCTCTTCACACTTATTTTTCTTGTATTAAATTCATAATGGCCATCTCATGAGTAATTCAAGTTATATTTAAGTTAATTGCGTTCAATTGCTACCAGGAAAGAAAACAAGTTAGAGTGATCTCTGCCAGAGTACATACTTTACAGTTTGACATGGTCTCTGTAGGCACAGGATTAAAACATAAGCGCCTTTGTCTGTCAGCTGGTGTCAGCAGAAATGTGTCCGTTAGTCGTAAATAGATGCTTTCAACACATTCCACAGCAACTTGTTGTGCGTCCGTCTTATTTGGCTGATGACGAGAACACATTTACGCCTGTCGTCATGCAAAGAGGGAGCCATTTAAAGGCTGCAGTGTTGACTGTGTGAGAAGTGTTTCTGTGAGTTACGGGTGGCCTAAAACAGTGTTGTCATCGCTCCCAATTCATTAACTGTGGTGCAGAATATGTCGCTGGAAATGATGGTTGAACCAATCCAGTTGGTGTAAGTGAGGTTTAATACAAAGCACAGGGTAGGCCAAGCACGGGCGGTCATTCCGCAGTTTGTTACAACAACACATCAGAGCCATGGTCGTGTGATTCAAAGCCCTCATTCACCTGGAGTGAGTAAACAGCTCAGCCATGCTAGTACTTAAACAAGCTCCTGTGAGAGGTGTTACGGTGACACCCAGGCTCATGTTCGAGCAATGAGGTCATTAGACAACTCGCCATAGGGAGCCAGTGTTCACTCAGCATAAATGTACACACTCATAGACATACAGAAATCTACACAGCTTCACCTGGAGTCCCCCTCTCTGTGTTCTCAGGCACTACCACAGCATCGAGGTGTTCACACATTACGACCTGCTTACTCTCAATGGCTCCAGGGTTGCAGAGGGACACAAGGCCAGTTTCTGCCTAGAGGACACATATTGCCCTGACGGTAAAGTTCCAACCAACACCAATACCCCCCTCAAATACAGTGCTATGACGAAGTATCCACACCCCCTTCCTCGTTTCTTATTGAGGAAGGGGGTGTTCACACTTGAATTTTTCACATCATCAAACAAATTTTAATATCAGCCAAAGATGACTTGAACAAAATGCAGTTTTAAATCATTATTTCATTTATTAAGGCAAAAAAAACTACCCAAACCTGCCTGGTCCTATGTGAAAAATATCCATTCCCCTCCTCTTAAATGATGAAATAACTGTGATTAACCATGTTTTTTGGAAATTGGAGCTCAGGTCCATTAGCCAAACCCAGGCCTGATTATTGTCTGATCTGTTGGTTCAAGAAATCACTTACAGCCTGTCTGGCAAAGTGAAGTAGACTGAAAGATCTCAAAAAGTAACACATCATGCCACCATCTGAAGCAAGGGGTTCTCAACCGATTTTAATCCAGGGACCACAGTTCTGACTAGGAAGCAACCTGTGGACTACTGCTGTTCAGTGTTGAGATTATTTTTTTCTTATCAATTAATGTGATTTCTGGACATAGTGAATTGCAGAGTCTGTCTATTCTTGGTAGTATAGTGGCACCAGCCTTGCCCTGTATTTATTCTTCCAGTGTGGAAAATCCACTCTCAAGAAAAATGCAATTGCAAAAGGTAAAAAAACACTTTACTGCAAACTCCAGAAATTCAGCCTGACAGTTTATCCTGTAGTGGTTGAGTATCATACACATGCTGAGTCTGTGGACATCTCAGTGAGATGATCTGTTTCTGCAGTAGTTTGGCTTGAGCCTGCCGCTGTACCATCACTGAATGGGAGGAGGATCTATTTCCTGTCACAATGCAAAACCATTCTGAAGAAATTAAAGAACAGATGACAAAGAAAGTTATTTATATCTATCAGTGTGTAAAGGGTTAAAAAGCCCTTTGTAAGGCTTTGGGACTCCAGTGAACCACGGTGAGAGGCATCATCTACATGTGAAGAAAACTTGAAACAGTGGTGAACCTTCCTAGGAGGGAGTCGAACGTCCAAAATTACTACAACAACGCCTTGACAACTCATCCAGAAAACATAAAATGTAAAGAACTGAATCAGTGTTCACGATTCTACAATAAGAAAGAGACTATGCTGAAATGGGAGAATTCCAAGGTGACCAAAAAGAACACAAAGGTTCATCTCATATTTGGCAAAAAACATCCTGATGATCTCGAAGACTTTTGGACAATATTTTCTGGACTGACGAAACAAAAGTTGAACTTTTTGGAAGGTGTGTGTCCCGTTACATCTGGTGTAAAACTAACACAGCATTTCATTAAAGAAAACATCAAACCAAGAGACAAATGCGGTGGTGGTATGTGATGGTCTGGGGCTGCTTTGCTGATTCAGGACCTGGACGACTTGCCCTAATTGATGTTCCATACCAGAAAATACCAGAAATACCATGAAATTCTGACTGGACTGGATATCAGTTCATGACCTCAGGCTCAAGAGCACTCAGGTTATGCAGCAGGACAATGATCCAAAACACACCAGCAAGCAAACCTCTGAATGGATAAAAAATACACTATACAAGAGTTTTGAACTGGTCTAGTAAAAGTCCAGTCTTAAATCAACTGAGATGCTGTGACATGGCCTTAAACAGGTAGTTCATGCTAAAAAAAACTCCACTGTGGCTGAATTAATTATATTTTCCATAGAGGATGTGAAAGACTCATTTCCAGTTATTGCAAACACTTGACTGCAGTTGTTGTCACTGGGGGGAGCACACAACCTGTTATTAGGTTTGGGGGGTAAATACTTTATCACATAGGGACAGATTGTTGGAAGCCTTTTCCTTTAAAAAATTAAATTGTCCATTATATTTTTTATTTGTTTGATGGTCTGAAACATTTAAGTGACAAATATATAACAAAAAAAGGAATCAGGAACGGGCTAATACTTTTTCACAGCACTGTTTTCTCCCACTAGTGACAGGAATTAATATCAATATTTCAGCTGCAGCTCTGTAGATTTGCACTTTGTGATGAATGGATTACAGTACATTGCTCCTGCTGTTGTTGTTGTTCACTCTCCATTTACTTTTTATATCATGGATGAATTAGCTCATATTGAAAGGCAGCGTTCATATGTAGTGCAACACATTTCAGGGTGCGAGATGATTTAAAACTTAGAGGGAATGTCGACCATTAAATGAGCTCTGATGGTGTGATTGATAACGTGCCTATTTGTGTGTCAGGAATCCAGAAGCGATTCTCCTGCTACAACATGGGTGACCAGGGAATCTCTGTGGGCTGCTGGGACACCTACCGCCATGATATCGACTGTCAGTGGGTTGATGTCACAGACGTACGGCCAGGAGACTACATCTTCCAGGTCTGGTTCTATTTACACGTTTTACAGAGTCCAGTCCTCTGCCAACGCCAATAGACCTTTTGCACAATAGATACTTTGACTCATCTGAACAGGAAAAACACAGGTGATTTTCATAATATCAGTGAGGGATGAACTCCATGTCACTTTCTCAGCCAAGGGTCCAGTATGAATAAACCAAATCCCAGAGTGACGCACTGAAATAGAACGCAGCCATGGTGAATTAAACGAATCACACCTGTGCTTTTTCTGCCATGAGTTAAAACCTCTGCTTGGTAAAAGCTCTACAGTCTGCTCCTCTTCTCATTCCCAAATATTATTAATTGAATTAGTTGTCATTTACACAATCACAATTCAGCCTGCATACACGGTTCACAGAGGTAGAAATAAATGGTAGAAACAAAAACACTGTTTGCAATAGGCTGTAAAGATTTTAATTTCTGCTCTAAGGTTGGACATTTTAAGATGAGATTCTGCGGGGACTGACTCACTTATTTATCTACCTACCATTCTACTGACCTATGGACCAATTGACCTAGCAGCTGATCTATTCACCAACCTACCTACTGTCCTATTGACAGACGAAATGACCTACCTATCAACTGATCTACCGACTGACCTACAGTACCTACCTACCAGCCTATTGACTGACCGACCGACCTACCAACTGATCTACTGACCGACCTATCTACCTACCAACCTACTGACCTATTGACTGAGTGACCGATCTACTAAAGGACTCACCGTCTGACTGACCGTCCTACTGACCGAACGACCTACCTACCGACCTATTGACTAACTGACTGACCCTCCTACCTACCTACCGACCAATTGTGCACCTCACGCTCTCTCTCTCTTGCAACTTCTTAACAGTTCATTTCAAATTCACTTAACATTGTATGGAAGCACAGCCGTCCACAGGCTCTAACCACGGACATCCTCTTATCTGATTGGCTTGGCCTTCAGATTCAGTCCCTCTGAGCTTCTCACAGCCCCCCTGTGTCGTTACTGTGACTCTGATCAATCGCCGAGTCACTGTGGTGTGTAAAATACAACACATCAAGGAGACTTATCTGCCATCTCTAGTTCAGACTGCTGAGCCCACTTTGTCTGCAGCACTCGTCTGATTTTACTGCCAATTACCTCTCAGCTGTGGGAGACTGGTTAGTGTAGTTCACAGCATTACTTAGTCTGTCTGACATGCTGCCCTCCTGTAATTACATCCACTCACTGTACTCAGTTGAGTGGGGATGAACCAGAACAGGGTGATAAAGTGATATTTATTGTTATTGTGGCATGTATATTTTATATTGCGTAATCTAATAATGATGATTTATCATGCTGAACATTTGTCTCTTGTCTGTATAATCATAAGAGCCTGATTTTGTTCTGTTAGTTTACTTGATTTAATACACTGGCTTTTGTTGCACTAAATCAAAATAAATCAGAAGAACAAAACCTCAACTTTAACTTAGGTAAAAAAAATCAGTGTTTAAAGCTGCATTTGGCAACTAGAGGAAAATCCAGGGTGCACACTCAGATCTATTTTCTGCGCTCCAATAGATACCATATATAGATGATAGAACACCAATTATGGAGGGTCAGTGTTTGCTTCTCTCATGTGACCTTTGGACATTACCCTAAACCTCTGTGTCTTCTATTGGTGAGCTTTAAACCATCTAAAATCAAGTCAAAAACAAATAAAGATAATTATCTGTGAAGAAGAAAAGTGGCTAACTCTGAATCAAGGTTGAAGCCTTCTAAATCCTCCCATCTAGGAATTGTAGGTCAAATTTTCACTCTTGCTTAAGTTTGAGCATGGTCACTTTCCTTTTTTTGCCTTGCTTTTCTGCTTCTGTTGTTTTCTTCCTTCTCTTTCTTGCTGTGTAAACCGTAGCTAAAGGAGGAAATGGCAATTAAGCTCCAGGGGTTCTTTGTTTCTCGGCCATTGCAGTGCTCAGCCACGCATGCTGGGGTGCATGTATCCACAGTGTGTGCATGGGGATGACTGACAGCCAGCTAACATTCACCGTATCATTCAATATTGGCTGTATGTGACACAAAAGGAGCCAATGTTTTCCCTAAATGTCTTTATTAATGCCCTACTTCCAGAAAATAGTGACACTTTCAACAAATATGATTAAAAATTGTTACTAACTTCTACTTTAAACTACAGTTTTATGGTTTGATGAAAAGGTCACTGTGCAATTACTGAAGCCAACACTGCAATTTGGGATTAAGATTTGAGTTGAGTCATGGAAAAGTGTACAGATTTTAGTCTGACTCGAATATGTAAAATTAAACCAAGAGTAAAAATGTACACACTAGTGTTAAATCTAATGTTAAATCTAAACTTTTACCACATAAAGTCAGGTTATGTTACATTTTGTAGTCACTCTCTTTAAAAATTTTGCTTGATTATGTTTGTTTTGTTCTTGTGCATTTGAATTTGACTTTGCACAGCCTCCATGCGGAACAGCAAATTAAATCGACAAAGAAATATTACAAAGCCAGTCTGCTTATTTTGAGATGCAGTTAAACCTGATTGATTTTTAATCAGATGTGTGGGGAAGGTCTGAATGAGCCCCATGCATCTGCTGACTTGCCGTGTATTAAGTATGTTTTCTCTTGCAAAAATATTGATACTGTATGATCAACATGAACCAACCTGATTAAAATTATCAATAAAATGAACAAAATCAACAAAAAATGTAACAAAACAAACAAAAATTTGAAAGATTGCACAACCTCCAAGCAGGACAGCACATTAAATTGACAAAGAAATATTACAAACCCAGTCTGTCCAATATGAAATTAACATATGTGCCATGTCTGTGCTATAGACGAGCTGGTTTATTTACATATCAAGTGGGAGAATTCAGATCTGATCAGAAGTGACCAGGTCTGAGCAGATGCACTTAAAGCTGATTGGATTTGATCAGATGTGCCAGGCTGGATGAAAATACAAGGTATGAACAGGGACAATGCATTTTCCAGCTTGCTGTATTTTAAGAATCTTTTGTCTCGCAAAATATTAATACTATGTGATTGGCATGAACAAAAATGACTAAAGTTGTCACTAAAATGAACAAAATTAACCAAAAACAACTGACAAAATAAACAAAAAGTTGAACCTTTGCCCAGCCTTAAATTAGGACAGTTGATTAAGTTGACAAAGAAATATTACAAGGCCAGTCTGAGCTGGTTTATTTACATATCACGTTGGAACAGTCAGATCTGATCAGAAGTGACCAGTTCTGACCATCTGGTGGCTTGCCATATTCTAAGTATGTTTTGTTTGGTGTATTATAAGTAGAACATTTCAAAGGTCTGCACAATGTGGAGGCGGAAAGAAGGAATGAATGACAGAGCGGGACGTAAATCGTCAAAGTGGATGAGAGACAGAAACTGTTGAACGTTAAAAAATCAGGGTCATATGAAGAGAGAAGCACAAATTTAGCAAAGGGACAGAAAATAAAAAGTCACAGAGGGTGTTAGTTGCTCCTCATGGCTGCAAAATTGGAGGCAGCTTTTACGACAGCTCTTTCTGCCTTTGCTGTGTTCTTTCATTTATCTAGTAAAGTGCGGATGATGCCTGACTTTTCTGATCCCAGGAATTACAGAAAGACTCGGCGGGCCTACCCTTGAACCACCCAGCACTAATGAAACACACCAATTACCCAAATTAACTATTGACTCCCTGTACTCAAACATCACCTAGGCCCCCCTCCATTAGGAACGGCTAATTTGCCACCAAGGAATTCCTCCTGGCCTGTTTTTACTTTTATAGCCACTTTCTCACTGAACAGCGCTTTCTGCCTCCGAAGCGGCCCCCCTGCAAAAGCCTCATACTCCCAACTCCAACACTGTAATTTAGCTGAAAAATTAAGAGACAGTTTTTGTGCATTCACTGAGTTTTTAAAGTTTTCTCCTTTTTTAGTGTAGGTTGCTGTCCTGCTCCCTGTATGTAGCTGTTTGCAACCTGTACTTAAACTGGGTGTAGCAGTTTACAGAGCAGCTATTAGAGTAAATGGCTTCTCAGTATTATCACCAGAGCAGATTAAGAGAATGGTTGTATCAGCAGTTATGGAGCTGCTCTGTAAATAACACACTATTAGAGCAGTGAACGGCAGCACTCGAAATAATTTCAGACAAATCAACATGTCTATGCATGAACTACTGTGTTGCAAAATTCTTTGGTTTCAGGTCATGGCATTAAATCGTAATAAAAAGAAAAGAATCAGAGAAACTATGTTTTTTTTTGGGTCTTTTGCCATAATTATTTAATTCCTGACTTTTTAAATTTTCACTGACTTCTTTTTGTGTCTTTCATACTGTATGAACACTCATACAGTACGTTGTTCCTCATTACCTTTTAATGAATTTCTGAACTTAATCAGTTACAAAACAAATGAAAAAGGACCAAAAAGTGTCAAGAAATGAAAACACCATACAGTGAAGTAACGTTTTCTTAGTTTAACAATGTATGGTGCTTATGTCTTTGTGTATGGTGGATCTGAAACTATCCCTGAGATGTCACAGGTGGATATATGACTCCTGGGTTCTGGTTGGTACACGTGGTCGACCAGGTCATGTTTGGTCTGCTGTTGTTCCTCTGGCTAAATAACACTGGTGCAAGTGCATGATTGTGGAGTGATGGACATTGACTGCTCTGGCAACATGTCTGGTGGTCTGCCTTGTTTCCAGCACTCCAATGGCACGATCCTGGTCAGGTTGCCCCTGTCATGCCATTCTTACAGATGTTATTTTCTCCACAGCTGTGGGGTGTTTTTATAGGATTGGGTGCGTTTGACAGAGCAGTAGTCATTTGGGATTAGTTGCACGAAGGCATTGTGAGTTCTCCACCCACATTTTGGGAACTGTCATGGACATTTGTACATCTAGTTTTATTTATTGCAAAAAGCTCTTCACAGATTGGTGCATTATTAAATCCGTTGAGTGTATATTGTTGAACCTTAGTTTTTTGATTAATCAAATAATCATTTGGTCGACAAGACATGTGGAGAAAAAAGCTGTTTCTCATATGTCAAGTTGACATCTTCAAATGTTTGGTTTGATCCAAAACCCAAAGAGGTTCAGATCCTTGGCATAGAGAAGGAAAGAAACAGAAATATTCACATGGAAGGACACGCAGTCAGAGAATTTGTACATTTTGTATTGGAAAATAACAGCCGTTTTTACTATTCAAACTGATTATCATTTATCATCATGTAGTTAATGATTAGTTTAATGATCAAATCCTAATAATTTTACTGACCAACTGTTACAGCTCTACTCTTATTTAATTTATAAGTTCATCTTTTTGCATATTTTGTTTAGTGTCTTGGGGTCTTTTTGTATATTCTATGCCATTTTGATCCTTTTGGGCCTTTTACACCTTTGTTGTATTTTGGGTTATTTTTGTCTCTTCACATGTTTTAAGTTTTTACCCCTCACCCTTTAGGCTCAAGCAGTGTTGTAGCTGCACCGGTGGCAGGCAGGTGTGCAGGCGGTGTCAAACTAGCTTCAATGGAGAGGCCTAGGGTCACCAAAGTATTATGCGTTCAGGCATCAACCAGTATCTTACATCTTTTTATGTTGTCTCTGTCTTTTTGCCTTTTTTCCCCACATCATTTTTGTATTTTTATGTTTTGAGGTTCTCCATCACTTTCATCTTCGGGACTTTTTATGTAATTTTCATATTTTTTTACCTTGTTTTGTCTTGTTTAATCTTTGGTTACAAATAATTTAAAACCACAAATAACCATCTGCTTTCTTCAACTTCAACTTTCTTCAATCCTGAGAACATTTTTAACCCTGTTGCCCTGCTATAGGCTTATTAAGTCCTTATTCCAGCTAAAGTGTGACAGTAGATTTCTCTTTGCAGAAGTTGGGGGCTGCACCACTGTGTAACCACATTCACAGGCTTTAAAGTTGCATGAGCTCTCATGCAGTCATGTTTTGTGTGGGCAACAATGCCTTTGTTACATGTTTTCATACAAGTAATAAAATATTTTACTATGGGTTTTCCTTAAAGATGCACCAATTTGTTTCGTGCTTTACATAACACATGGTAAAATTGTTTTATTGCCACGTTATTCAGTCCATATGCTGAGCTGTAGACTACTGGGTGAAACACCATTCCAATGCAAGTCTGTGTGGATGTATGCATGTATGTGTCAGAAAAGAAAAAGTACATGGAAAAGTAATCCGGCTTTTTATAGATGAGAAAGGGACTTACTATAAAGTAATTCCAGCCAAGAGTACTCTTTAATAAGAAGCTCTCTCGCAATTTTACATCCAGCCACTGTGTATTTTAGATGTCAGTGTGTTAGAGGGGTTGGTGTTTGTCCATGGGCCTGGTCAGCTGGAGATGCAGCACTGGATTAAAGTCAGAATGAAGTGATAAATGTCCCTGCATTTGGAGGCTATATTTGTTGGAGTAATGGAGAACACATCTGCAGGTCTGAAATGTGCAGTGGGCAAGGACTGAGGGTTCAACATGAGTTAAATATGAAAGTCGAAGTTGTAATACCACGGACAACCACTGGGGCAACCTCTGTGTGGCTCCAAAAGCCCTGGTTCCCATACAGTAAGTTTTCTCCTGAGCAAAGCTGAGGGGGGAGGTGTAGTCAATCAAGCCAAATGTTTGGCTCTTAACAGGGTCCAGGGAAGGGTTACTATAGCAACCACTACTTAATTTACATATGAATTTGGTAATTACACAAAGACTATTTTGACCCATAGTACTAAAACTACTATGGCCAGGGGCACCAAATTTAAATATGTGACAGATTAGACCTAACGACAACTTTGACTCATTAAATGACCTTGACTTTGATCTTGAAGATCAGAACAGTGTGACATGAAAGTTTTTTGACCAATATACATTTCTAGCTATGTACTGATGTTGAAGACATCATATACCCTTGGGTTATTGACTATGCTAATGTCAAGATGCTCTGACCTCCAAGGAAAAAGTTCAAAGTCACTGTCAAGTGTCAAAACTGGGAGATTTGCCATGTCACTGCTTCTTATTGGTCTATTTCAATGTCTGTTTTTTTCTTGGTATCATGACTCATCCCATAATACACTGAACGTTGTACAGTTTAAGGGGGTTGCCAGGTTTGAACACTTCTTTAAAAACAAGCAGGAGGCAAGTTACATACTTTAATAAGTTTTACTGGCTCAGTGAGCTAGCATTTAGCTTGCACTCTTCCATACACCTTGACTACTGACACTTTTTTTCCAAAATATGGTCACTTCTGGCTTTTTGGCTGAGACTGGTCTAAAAATGGCAGTTCAGAAACAAATGGGTGATGTCCCCGTTACTTTGTCCAGTAATATATGAGTGTGTCTCTTTGCAGGTGGAAGTCAATCCCTCGATGGACATGGCTGAGTCTGACTTTTTGAACAATGTCATGAGGTGTCGGTGCAAATACGATGGACACAGAGTTTTTATGTATGGATGTCACGCAGGTAAGGAGGAACAGCTTTGTCATGCACTGTAGTATGATTATCACTATAACACTGCTTATATGATGATTATTTATATTGTGATATTTAGATGCATTTTATTAAATCAATGTAAACATATTTAACCCTGTAAGACCTAGAGATGAGATCTTTTGGGTTGCCTGACTTTCCTATCTTTATTTTGTAACTTTATTAGGTACACTTGTTAACACAGCTGATTCACATATGTAATCATCAGATCACAGGGCAGCAGGTCAGTACATTTAGTCACATAGACACAGGCAAGATGACCTGCTGAAGTTTAAACCCAGCATGAGAACCGGGAAGGAAGGTGTTTTACACGACTTCGAACATGACAGATGGGCTGGTCTGAGTATGTCACTGTTGATCTACTGGGATTTTCATACACAATCATCTCTAGGGTTTACAGAGAATAGTCTGTAAAAGAGGAAAGAGGACACATTAGGCAGAGAGAAAAAAGCATAGTTATCAAAATAGAGCTCATAAGTGAGCAAGATTATGATCACATAGAAAAAAACCCTCTAATTGCACAATTCGCAGACAGTTACAGTTCCACACATTAACAAAGCAAGGTCAGAGAGAGCTGGGGAATCTACATGAAAATATGCATTATGATCAGTGGCTGCGCTGTGTGTAATCAGTTTCTGATAGAGAGTCCAGAATCCTCCCCCAGCAATTACCCAGATGTTAAATGCCATGGTCACACCATGGCCGGCAAACATGTCCTTCAGAGTTCATCCAGACTCCACACAGAATGTTTTTGAAAGTGGGGGGAGGTGGTAAGCAGCCATTCTCCAGCAGAGTCTGCTCCCGGGGTAGATAACAGCCCGTTGCAAAGGCCATTTCAGAAGAAACAGAGATAACCGACACTCTTGGGGAGGCAGACAGCATTTTTGTCTCCTCAATACACCAATTTCATATATTTTTGTACCAGACTTCAAAGGATCACTTCTGTTAAGAGAAATGTCGTACCCCCAATGTTATCCACTCATTCGATTACCTCAGATAATCGTCCACAGTTCGTTCCACAGATCTCTTTCCAACTGCATAATTTGAGACAAAGCTTCATTGGGCTCTACAGCTCTGTCCTTCTTCTGTGTCAATAACCAGGAAAAATACCCACACCAATCAGCATAAATCCTGTTATCATGGTTCAGAATAGATAAATGTCCATCACATCCCTAGTGGACAGCATCTCAAAAACACATAAGTTTCCGTGCGTCCACCGTCCCTTACGTGTCCAGCAGCCGCTGTCCTCAGAGGACCTTGGGTTCCCCTCAACCCGTCTCCGGTGTGTCAATTTCACTGAAGTCCAGCTGGTCAATTCCATGTTGTTGTGACTTTAGGGGGAGACGCTGACAGAGAATGAGCACAAAAACACGCCGACAGACATAGCAAAGCAGGGAAACGGGGACGGGGACGAGGACGGGGACGGGGACGGGATCAGACAGAAATGCGTCCTCTCTCTCTGACAGTCGGAAGAAGACTGGATAGGTAGTGAAACGTCTTCAATCCAAATAACCAGTCGCTGGATGAAATCCTCACGCCTTCAAGAAGATGAAGAAAATAATTAGTCTACTGGTCAAAATAATAATTAAGAAATTAATAAAATAGTAATAAAGTAAATTAACCAAAAAAAGGAACTGAATAAAAATAAGCAAAATGATGATCAAAATAATCCCCAGATTAACAAAAAACAATCATAAACATATAGAACATTTCATAAAAATTAATAAAATAATAATAATAATAATAATAAACAGAACAAAGATGAACTAAATATGAACTAAATAATGTGCAAAATGAACAAAAATTATTTTAAAAAATCAATAAAATAAGCAATAGTATGTGAAATAATCACAGAATTAAACAAAACATTACCAACAAAATTAATACAAATGATCAATAAACAAAATTTAGAAAATAATAATACATAATTATTATTTCTTATTTTTTTGTTCCTTTCTTTGCAACTTCTTGAACATTTTGCTCATTTTGTTTCTTTTTCTTTTCTTTCTTATCCTTCATTTTTCTTGTTTTTGGCCTAATTTGGTTCATTTTCTTGATTGGTTTGTTCATTTTTCTTGTGATTTTGTCTATGTTCCTTCGGATTTTTTTCCAGTTTTTCTTCATTTTCTTGATTGGTTAGGTTCCTTTTTTCTTTTTGCATTGCAATTTGGTTCACCTTCTTGATTGCTTTGGTAATTTTTCTTCTAAGCTTGTTAATTTTTCTCAGTTTCTTTATCATTTTGTTCATCTTTTTTATGATTTTGTTCATTTTTCTTACGATTTTGTCTATGTTCCTGCCTGATTTTTATTCAATTTTTCTTCGATTTCTTGATTCTTTTTTCTTTTCACATGCAATTTGGTTCATTTTCTTGATTGGTTTGGTCATTTTTTTCTTCTCATTTTGTTCATTTTTCTTATGATTTTGTCAATTTTCCTTCTGATTTTGTTATTTGTTCCTTCATTTTGCTTGTTTTGGCTTTTTTTGCATTGTAATTTGGTTCATTCTCTTGATTGGTTTGGCCATTTTGTTCATTTTTCTCCATTTTTTGATAGTTTCGTTTATTTTTCTTCTGATTTTAATCACTTTTCTCCATTTTTTAATAATTTTATTAGTTTTTCTCATGAGTTTGTTTCCTTTTTATTCATTTTTCTTACTATGTTGTTCCTTTTGCTTCTTATGTTGCTTTTTTTCTGTTCATTTTGTACATTTTAAGTCAAAGTATAGTCCTATTGCATTCTTCTACCTTCTTGCTGCCCACTCTAGTGGACACCGTGCATGAAAGGGTTAAATGTCACCGTCTACATGAGTATTACTGCTGACCATGTTCATCCCTTTATGACCACAGTGACCATCGTATAATCCAACCCAGTACCAGTAAGGCATACCTAATAAAGTGGCCAGTGACGTTATCAAACAGTATGAATTTGTCAGTGATTTTAGGAAAAAGAAGCACATTTGGCTGCTTTCTGACTCCCAGTTTTGTTGTTACTTTTCCCAACAGGAGACGCCTACAGTGCAGAGACTGAAGACCTGTTCGAGCACCAGAGACAAATCACCAACAACTTCGTGTAGCCGACCCCTCCCTCAGACCAGTACGATGCCCCTCCCCCATCCTCCCAGTGGGGACCAGAGACTCCTCAGGGTGGGCTGAGACCTCGTGACCTTAAGACCCACAGTGAGACACAAATGGTGCCTGTCTGACTTTTTGGCAAACGTAGCTCCACATTCAAGAGACTCTCATTCTGAAACCTGAACAGACGCCGACATCAAGATGAACAGGTGCCCTTTTTAATCCAGATCAGTGTTTCCCAAACTTAGGGTCAGGGCCCAAACTGGAACGTAGAGCCTTTATTATTGGGTCCTTATCAATTTGTTTTGTTATTTTGTTAATTTTCTTGGTCGTTGTGTTTATTTTTTGCTCCTTTTGTGGATTTTTTTTTTTTTGTTTTTATGTCTGTTCAACTTTAATTTTTTATTTCATTTTGGTTCTATCTGCTTGGTTGTCCCTCCTACTCTTTATTATTTGGTTCATTATTTTACTACTTTTCTTAATTGTTTTATTCATTTTTAGAGAGTTTTTGTTAAATGTGTACATTATTCCCTTATTTTTTGTCCATTTTTTAAAATTAATTTGTTCATTTTGGTTCGTTCTGTTAAGATTTCCTTCATTGTCTTGATTATTTTCTACAATTTGTTTAATATTTAGCTATTTTTTCATCTTTTTATTCAGTTTTGGGGAGTTTTTGTTCATTTTGCAGATTATTTTCTTAATTTATGTCTATTTTGTTTATTAATTTGTTCATTTTGGTTGATTTTACTTATGGTTTGCTCATTTTTCTCAATGTGTTGACTTTATTGCTGATTTTTTACTTGTTTATGTTCACTTCCTTGACTACTTTGTTTATTAATTTCCTCATTGCTTGGCTGTTTTGTTCATTACTGTGAGTTTTGTTTATTATGTTCTTAATTTTCTTACTTCTTTTATTGATTTTTGGTGACTTTTTGTTCATTTTTGGGATTTTTTTGTAGCATTTTTGTACATTTTGTTTATTAATTTGGTCATTTTGTGCCTTTTTCTGATTATTTTGTTCATTGGTTCCTCATTTTTGTTCCTTGTCTTTTATTTTCTGTTGTTTTTATTTTCTTTTGTTTCTGTTTTAGTTCACTGTTTTTGATTATTTTGTTAATTTTTAACCATTTTGTTCATTTTTTCCTCATTTTTGTTCATTGTTTTGTACATGTTTTCTTTGCTTCAGTTCCACTTTCTTAGTATTTTATTCATTTTGTTTATCATTTACTTCATTTTGTGAATATTTTGTTCATTTTTGATTATTTTGCTACTTTTTCCTTAATTGTGGATCATTTTCGTGAAAGTTTTATTCATTTAAGTTCCTCTTTTTTGTTTATTGTATTCATTTTATTAATTTTTTACATCATTTTGTGAATATTTTGTTCATTTTCCCTTCATTTTTGTTCATTTTCTTGAGCATTTTCTTCATTTACTTGTCACTTAAGTTCCTCTTTATTGATTATTTTATTCATTATGTTTATTATTTACTTCACTTTTGAATAACTTGTTAATTTTGTGAATAGTGTTTTCTTTTTTTATTATATGTTCGTCTTCACATTTTTAATTTTTAACACTTTTTTGATCAAAATTAAGAAAACATCCATCCTTATACATCTTCTGTTTTACATTTTAACCATAAATACATAAAAACAGTATATTATGTGGATTTTTCAGTTTGGGTCCAACAGAGACGCCGTAATGTTTGGGAAACACTGCGGTAGATAATGAAGAACGTATTGGGTATTAATTCAACTCTGTTTTCTTGGGTGAACGTGGACTACTAGTTAATTAGGATTTCAAAATGTAATAATGTGTTGAATTAAGACAACTTGGAAGCCAGTGCTGTTGGAAAGTGAGACAAAAAGATTTAAAACAAACAAAAAAAAGCAGCACAGGCCATATGAAGTGCTATATTTTCCTTTAATTCCTGGATCATCTGAAATCTGGTGCTTTTACCTTAATACTGGTGCTCCTTAACAATACTGTACGTCATTATATTAACCTCACTGTGTTTCAGGTGGTCAGCGTTGTACTATGCATTATGAGTATTTTTTTTTTTTTTCAACTCGTCATTTTATTCTCGCTTCTCCTTTAGGATCGATCAAAAAAAAACGTCCGATGGAACAAAGCACTTTATCTTTGAAACAGCAGTATTTTCATCTTGGCCTGAGACCTTTTCTAACCTTAAATGATACAAATTGATCCTTCAGGGTGTTTGTTGAAATGATACTTTAGTTTGTTTTAGCATTTCTGATAAAGGTTGTTTCTCGTTTTTATTTTCAATGTACTATTTATGCTGTAACATTTATTTATTCATGGATTTCTCACGTATGGTTGCGTTCTGAAGTCGGGCAGAGTTTGTGATTTGTCTTTTGGGCCATTTTTCAGAGAACATGACTGATAATACAACAAGTTTTCGTTCACTCACGGTTAGCGATTGTGCTGTGGCAGACAACAAAAAAATCATGCAAATGGTGATACAAGCATTTTTGGCATGATGATTCCCTGACGTATATTTGTCAAATCTGCCTGACTGGCCATTTGAAAATCCAAGATGACGCCTATTTTTTAAGTGAGCCACTCGGAGGTCAGTTTTTCCCTTAGAAATGCATTTTGTTTGGTCTTAATGTATGTGATTTTTAGGGTGTGGCCTTATTTTTCTGTATGTCCAGTAGCATTTTAATGCTGGTGATGACAGAGATGGCAGTGATTTTTCAAGAAGCTGACAAAATGAGGCCAAATTCTGAGGTCAGTTGCCTTCATACAAATGTTCATCTGTCAAGAATGGTTTTTCTCATAGAAGCACTTGTAGCTGACCAATCTGAGTGATCTTTGTGTCAAATTCTGTTTCCTTCCATGGCAAATCTATGTTTTCCAGTTGTAACAGCATTAAGTAAATATTTTTCCACTTTAAGCATGAGAACCAGTCATCACTGCCTTGCTCAGCAGTGATGGAAAGCTTCGCCCCTGCCAGAAGTCACATTCATTCATTCATTTTCTACCCCTTAATCCTCACCCTGGGTTCAAACTGACCCCGGAATGTCATTTTGACAACCATCTTTACAAGTGTACCTGAAGGAATCACCGTGCCAGATTTGTTGCTTGTATCACATTTTGCATGATTCCTGTGAAAAATTGCAGGGTATGTAAACTTCTGATCAGGGTCACGGGGGTCGTTTCTGTTGTCATCCTGATTTAAAAAGAGCAACAGTTTGACAATAAATAGTTTTGCCGACTATTAACCGTGAGCGGAAGAAAGTTTTGGTATTATCATTCGTATTCTCTGAAAAATGGCTAAAAAAATCACAAACTCTGCCAGGGGATGTAAACGTATGAACACAACTGTACATGGCATGCGAGTAAGGCTTTGTTAGCTTCTAATTGACAGTACTCTGTTTTATCCTCTACTGTAAATTAACCAGAGAGGAAAATCTTATCTCATAGGTGCAGGACGTGTTAAGTTTCCATTGATGCAGATGAATATTTGAAGATTTATTTTATGTTAGTTATTAAAACAACTGTAACTGTTGAGCTGTTCTCTCGCAGCCTCTCTGATGGGAGAGGAGAAACCGCAGTATTGTGGTAGGGAGGCAGGCTGGGCTCTGAGAACATATAAAAAGCCTTTTAATTACGTCTGTTTGGGTTAGACTTAAGGTTACGGTTAAGGTTAGGCTATAGCATGTGCTTTATAAAGAAACACTACGGAGCTGTTACTTATGGAATCGCAGACAGAGGGAATTTAGATTTACATTTTTACACTAAAGATCGGAAGCATTCAGCTGGGATCAGAGTCGGACTGACGGAAACACAGGGGAGTAAGACAAAAAGACAGAAAAAGAGGACGTTTGGACAAAGAATCATGCAGACATACAGCTTTTACAACCAGCGCTGCCTCGTGAAGCAGCCGTACAGAGACCACAGGCTGGCATTTCAGCTCCCGGGAGAAAACAACATGTTTGTCTGGGAGAAAAAATAAACTCCTCAATTCAGGCTTCATCACCGTAAACGGTGGCCGTATTTAAGGCGCAAGCCCCGGCCGGTGAAAATGTGCCTTATCTTTTCTACGTCTCTGCTGATTAAGAGGCTTCTCAGCTCTTTACCAAACCATGATGCAACTCCATTTGCTTTACAACATGGAACTTGTGTTAATCCTGTTTTTAATGTGTTTGATGTGTTTGGCTTATTGTCCCCTGTGGTTAGACCTGTTAAGTTCTCTAATGGACACAGTGTGGAAAGGACACGTCACTCATAAAGGCGGCTGGAGACTTCTTTAATTCCTTTAGCAGATTGTCTTCTTCCGTACGGAGCCTGAAGGATTTTGAGACTTGGAAAAAGCTGTAGCCTCCGTTAGAGTCATGTGCATTTCGGTTCTGCGTGGAAACAGCTTTCCTGATTAACGGTGCACTCACACGGGGCCAGGGTTCGACAGGCTTTACCATCTAAACAGACATTTTTGGGCACAAATAAACAATATACATGTCTTTAGACCTGTAAATAATATTCAACCCCTTTATGTATCACCTGACAAATGACACGTTTTAGCAGGCAACATGCTATTTGGTTATTATTTCTTTTTGTTTGTTCAATTCCTTGATTATTTAGTCAATTTTTGGTTAATTTATTGATTTTTTTGTTTGTTTGGTTAAGTTTTTGTTCATTCATTTAACAACTTTATTAATTTCCTGGATTCGTTTTGTGAATTTGTGTTGATTTTCATGGATTTCTTATTCATATTCATTATACTTATTTCTGCTCATTTACTATTTTGTTCATTTTGCTTTTTCTTAATTTTTTTATACATTTCCATTCAGTTATTTTAGTCATTTTTGTGTGTGTGTGTGTTTTTTTTTATTATTTTCCTAAAATAAGGTTTTTCTCAGAATTTTGGTCAAAATTTTGAACATTTTGCTCTATATCTAAAAAAAATCCCTGGTCCCTAACTAACTACACTTGGCAGGTGGGTAGTCAGGGGAGGAGGAAGGGTTCCTATGGCAACCGCCAGCTAATTTGCATTTTAGTTAGGTATGGAGTCAGGTTGAAAATTTAATATACCCTGGGTGCTTGATTATTTTGCTGATTTTTGTTCATTTTATAGATTGTTTGGTGAGGTTTTTGATCTTTTTTTCCATCTTTTTATTTGTTTTGTTCATTTTTGTGAATTTTGGATGATTTTTGTGGATTAATTAGCTCATTATTTTTACGGTGGAGGGGCTAAAGATCTGAAGCTGCAGGCTGCAGAGCCTTGGCCTACACCAAGGGTTTGTCCAATGATGGAAGTAACATATTATATTTAATTAAATTAACCAAAATTCACACAAATGAATAAGATCATTCTACAAACTGAACAGAAAGTTAACCAAATATTCTGTGAAATGAACAAATCTCAGCAAAAATGGACAAAATAATCAATAAAATGCACAAAAATATTAAAGGAATAAAATAATATTTAAAAAAATAATCATAATGAACAAACAAATAAATAAAGTGAAAAGAATGAAATAATAAATTGGTGTTAAATGTTAAGATTTGGTACGTAAAGAGGGTTTGAATATTACTTGCAGCTCTAGACACTTATTTTCTTTCTGTCTAAAATGACTTTTTAGATCGTAGACGTTACCGACCCCTGGTTAAGGCAGTGCTGCACCAAGGCAGGTTTGCAGTCCGCATTATTTGACCAGTGCTCATGCTCCATTCTATTGCCGAAGCATAGTGCATTCGCATGATTGGAATACGTTTGGTATGGTACAGTTGCTCATGAACAAATATGGACACACAGAGTGCACGTTACATAAGCCTCATCTCCAGCTGCCTCCGCACACTGAAAATTAATTACTGAAAATCTCTGCCTTACAGTCGAGGTCAGAACGACGCAAAGTAGTGAGTGACGGTGCGTTCGTTGTATTGTCTTATCACACTTTATCAGAAACAGGACGACTGGATTAATGTAAGTGCAGATGTGCTGCTTGGGCCAACAGGGGGCCTCAGAGGGTTGACAAGCTTAAAAACAGCAGTGACAGTTACAAGAGAGTAGAGTCGCCCCCTACGGGGTATACTGAAAACGGTATGCTTACATTATACACCAAATATACATTTTTAAATAGTCATTTATATAGATCAGTGGTATGCAACCTCTGGCTCCAGGGTCACATGTTGCTCTTTAGCGCCGCCCCAATGGTTCCTGTGGCTATGACCAGTGATAGAAATAACACATTATAATAAATCAAAAATAAACCCTAAATCAGCAAAAAGAAGAAAAAATGAACTACATAATGAACAAAATAATCAAAAAAATTGACAATATTAAACATTGTAATTAATTAAATGATTAAAAATGAACAAAAACTGAGGAAATAAACAAAAATAAGGCAATGATGAAAAACATAAATCTTACAAGATTAAGACAAATCTGAACTACATAACAAGGTAAATGCTTAAAAAAATTGTAAAAATAATAAATAACCCAAATGGAAATAGATAAAACATACAAGAAAAGGAATAAAATAAACAACAAAATAGTCCAAAAACTGAACACAGTAGTAGTAAGAAAGGAAAAATGAACAAGAATAAACAAAAATAACAAGCAAAATAATCCTCAAAAAAAATCCATGAAATGAACCAAAATTCACAAAAATGAATAAATTAATTTTATTAAGTGAACAAAAAGTTAACTGAATTATGGCAACATGAACAAAAGTGAGCAAAAATAAAGAATCAAATTATGAACAAACTGGTGTTAATATGTTGCCAGCGATGTGATGTGATATATAAAGGGCTTGAATATTTCTTCCAGTAAGATACGCTGCTTCTAAAAGATCACGTCAGCCGGTGTGAAATAGAGCAGGTTGATAAAGACCAAAATGCTCTTTACATACGGTTACGATAAACGAAAATTTCAAATTGATGTTTTTTTGAAGTTTGAAGGTGTAGAAGATATGGCTATTAAAAATTAGACTGTGCTCATGAGGACAAAAACCAAATATACATAGCGCAAACCCAACAGAACCTCAGAGAGCGATGCGAACCCCATTCTGCCTCGAACGGTCGGGGCTGGTGGACAGAGCAGAGACAAAAGAGTAGAGACAGAGCAATAAACGACTGGTAAATGACTGATTTCGCCCAGTTCTGATCTGAACGTATAACCTGAGCGTTCTCTGATGCCCTTTTCTGTAGTTTTGTGGTTTTGTACAGATGCTATTGACATATTACCTTGGTCTTTAATATGTGTTATTTAATATTTTATGCCATTCCATATCCTTATACTCACCAGAGTCAACATATTACTGTATTGTACCTATGCTAAAGGTATTGGAATATTATTTTCCTTGGCCAGTTATGTGCTTTTATGGTTTTGTCTTTAAAGCTGAGAGTGTGAGCTACATGGTGCTTCTCTACATTCACATTCATCGAAAGCTGTGCTCTCAGGGACTTTGACCTCATCAAGAGTAAAAAGAACATGTTTTATGTGATGTGATTTCTTTCAGCTGTGGTGTGTACGTACATAGAACCATACTGGTAAAAGCATTTTTGGTATGAAGTGATAAGCTTTTTTTTTTCTTGAAAAAAGTTTGGATAACTGTGGATAGACACTGGCTGAGTCAAAGGCGAGTTTCAGATTAAGAACAAGTCACAATCCATTCATTCATCATTACTGTGAATCAATAAAACTTCATCACATACAAAGCTGTCCTCTGCTTCCTGCATCCTTTTTATTCTCCATGACCCTGCAGGATATTTGTTGATGATAAAGTGGCTTCAACTGTATGTTTTCTCTGCATCCAGAAGTCAATAGGTACTATATGATGTGCTGTATTTTCTAATGGATGGTGGGGGTCGTTCTGTTTTCTGATCTCTGGGTTCATGGTTTTTTTTCTGGGACTGCATTTAATCATGTGTCACCTAAAGCAACATTTCTCACACTTCCCTAAAACTGATTGTGGAGCCAAACGATTATTACAGCCTTGTTTCTTAAGAAGTTGGGCCGAAATGTGATCAATTCTGGACCACGATGTTTGAGGGGGCTTCAACTGTTTTTGATGCATTGACCACCATTGTGACTAAGCAGTAACCTGGAGAACACTGCTGTTCACCATGAGGACAAGTGTTGACATTAGGTTTATTTTAACTGTTGTGAGTTGAACAGAGTCTGTCTATCATTGTCAGTATCGTGGCAGATAGGGACAGTCTCATGTCATTCTCCGGCTCCAGCCTTGCCCTGTACTTATTCTTCAGGCATGCCAGTGTGGAAAATCCACTCTCACAGAGATACAGTATATAGAAGTAAAAGGTAAAAAACACACTTTACTGCTTTTGCTGAAAGCTCTGGAAATTCTGCCTGAGAACTGTGCATCATATACAGTACGTCAGTGAGTTGATCCACTTCTGCAGTAACTATGTTTGAACATTGTCGCTAACTCTTCAGTAAGAAAAGTCACTATTGGCTGTCCTAAAAGTCTCTAGAAGTCGCTCAATGATGACAACATCTAACTTGCATCATTAAAATATTATAAAATTGAACAGAAATCAGCCTTACAATACAGGCAGTATGCTCTTGTATCATCTTCAATAAACAGCTCCAAGCAGCCTTCGAAATCAGTTAGATTTCCACTCCTCTCTGTATTTTTGAGTGGACAATTTAGACTGAGATATGATGAGCTCGAGCTACATCATTAGCTTATGTCATAGAGAGGCACACACAGTGGACAAGGTGAGGAAGTGACTGAGGCTATGTGGGTTAAATGCAATGATTTATTTTAGTTTAATGATTTATGTTAGGCAAAGAAAACATTACATTACATCCAGCCAGTGGTGAGTTCAAGCATGGATTTGCAGTCTGGATGTGGAAAGGTGAACATCTCCTGCTCTGACTGCAGCTGGGAGGGACCGCCGCTGAGGAGTGGGCTACCTGTGAATGCTTTGGGACAGGGAGGGGTCCACGGCAGCCCCCACACTCATTCAGAAGAATGAGAATGATACTTGCTTTCATGCCAGAATCTCCAAAAGTCTCTAATAATACCAGAACAAGTTGCTAGAGTTGTCACGAATTGCTTTTTTGAAAAAAGAATTGCTTAAGGAGTCTGAAAATGTTAAGTCGACAACACTGGGTTAGAACCATAGACTGTATATATAACTGGACAAAGTGACTGTGACGTCACCCATTGGTTTCATGAAGGGCCGTTTTGAGGCCAGTCGAGTTGACACTTCCTGGATGGCCTCTTGGAGCCAAAAACAGGATGTAACCATATTTGGACGAAGGGCAGCGGAGCTTACAAAGCGTTCATGGCAAGGAACTCATGGGAAGCTAATATTAACCGCTAGCTTCCTGATGCGATAAAACTTCACAGCGCAGTTTCAAAGTCATATTACAGTGTTGTTGGTGTAAACACTTACCCACAGCTGCAGTCAAGTGTACCTCATGTATAACTATGAACATATTTAATAAATAGAGGATACAAAGGTCCGAATCATTCTGACTTGACGAGCAAGCTGTTGCTATAGCGACATGTCAATCACACCCCGGCACAGCAATGATTTGTTGGATTATTTGCTGTAATATCTTAATAATGGAGCAAAAAGTTAAAGATGGATCATCACGCTACATATTAGAGGGTCCAAATAAAATGTTTGAGGTCACAATGACCCATGAAAAAAAATTATTTGCTTAGTATTTTCAGATAGAAGTCCAATGTATGTCTATGGGAAAAAAGCTTCTTGGAGCCGGACAATCGATTCCCCAGTGGCCAAGTGGTGGTATTACAATGCAATGTTACTTCCACACTGGCCTCACTGAACAGCCCCAGTCTGCCATCTTCTCTAGGCCAAAACTGATGTAAAATGATCTGAGACATCATCTGACCACAGAACATTTTTAACATTTTTTGTGACTTTTTTGAAACATGTTGAAATGTGTTTCTGGCATCAAATGAGCATGTCATTTTCAAAAAATACATGTCAATGCAAATGATCACATCTCAATTTTTTAGCTTTTGATCAATTTTACTCATTTTGTTTTTGAGAATTTTAACTCATTTTATTCTCTTCATTATTTTTTTATTTTAGTTTTGATTATGTTTTTTAAATTTTAGATTCAGTGAACTTTACTCATAACACAATTGGTGATTCAGTTTAACAGTTCCCATTCATAAAAATCAGAAATAGAGTAAATAAACAACATCAGCATTCATGACCATGACACAGCAACATTACGCCTGTCAAAAGCAGTGCACACACGTGTACATATACACATACAATAAATATCATCACATATACAGTACATGTGTACTTAACAAGCCCGACATATGAAATAAAACAAGCTCCTACTCTTGACACTGGCCCTCTAACAGTGCGATAAACGAAGGAATGAAAGAGTCTAAGTGTGGTTTGTTTTCTTCAGGGGTGAATGATACAGTAGCACCGGTCTGAGTCATTACAGAGAACATGGTCATTTTTCTTAATTATTTTGATCATTTTTGTTCTTCCGTTTGTGCATTTTTGCTAATTTTTATTATTATTTTCCATGTTTTTGTTCATTATTTGAGTGCTCTTGTTTGAATTATTGCTAATTTTCTTTATTACCCTCTATTTCTAATAATGTGGTGTATTATTTTGTTCATTTTGTGGATATTTTGTTCACTTTCATCATCATTTTGTTCATTTCTGTTACATGTTTTCATAATTTCTGCTCATTTTGTTGATTTAGTGCTCATACTCTACTTCTGATGTACAGTAAGTTTAATGTTGGGAACCACTGCCCTAAAGTGACTATGCTGCCCAAACATTTCATGTCTTTGCCAAACACCCCCCCCCACCCCTCACCCCATGGGAACCGGGAAATTGACGAACTGCGTGATCAAACAAAAACACACAAGACTGTCCAGAATTTAACGTCTATATTCAAACATATCAAACCTGGCAGGCGGGTGGAGTCATTGGCTATGTCTGGAAAGGAAATTTACTCTTAACAAAAGTCTGATTTGATCTCAGCTGACATGTCCACCCAGAAAGAAAACACCGGTGCTGTGAAGTGGTCGTTCGCTCCGCTGAAACAGCTGCTGCCCAAACAGGAAGGGAATAGTTGAAAGCAGAGCACCTGGGTTCACGGGGTGGATTCGCACACATTCAGCTGCCTTTCATGTCCTTTCAGCACACTGTAATCCTGTAAACACACTTTCAACAAGACTGCAGTTTATCTGGACCCATAGGGCGGCCTTAAAGTGAGGTTTTTTGGGGTAAGCTGTGGGGGGAAACAAGCCAGAGATGAGCCCATTTCCCATCACTGTGATTATACATTGCCTGGCCAAAAAAAAGGTCACCACCTGGATTTAACTAGACAAATAGGTACGAGCCTCCCATTGGATAATTTCTGCATGGGTGATTATGTTTCAGCTGGCAACGAGTGATATAAGGATAGTGGGGAAC
>JAQQAE010000744.1:0-29969 GCA_029823295.1 Pseudamia nigra
CCCCCCCCCCCGGACCTTTATGAGGATTAAGGGGTATAAAATGGATGGATGAGTAAAACCATGCCAAATAATCAAGAGAAATGAACAAAAACAAAGAAAACAAGCAACGAAATGAACAAAATTAACTAGAAAAACTAATCAAGTGTATGAAATGAAACACTTGTGAACTTGAAATGAATGAAGCAAGTCATGGACTGTCCATCAAAATGAACAAAATAAGCGCTCAATTAAAATGAACAAAATCTTCTAAAAATCATCATATATTAACAAAGAATTAAACACAAAATGAAAATCAACCATCAATGCAAAGTGGGATTTTTAGACACAAAAACATATCATCTAAAGTAAAATGTTTTATTGTGGGGGACAAATGCACATTTTACAAATACTGAGGGGAGATGAATGCCCCCCATTACCCTGGAAATCCAGGCCTATGATTAAACATTAAACTGGCATGTTTTTACTATAACAAGCCCGATTTTTAACATGGTAAGTTACACTATTATACCAGGCTACATGAAATGACAACATAAATACTGTATGGAACAAATGTAAAATATCTCTGATTTCATACCCCAGACAGGTTGTTAGTATTCTACTGAGAATGTCTTCAAGCAAAATAATAAATGTTGATGCGTCTGGCCTGACACTAAACATAATCACTTGCTGAAAACAAGGGGAGAGAGTTTGGAGACCCTTTTTGATGTCGGCAGCAGCTTGGAGTCAGTAATGAGGATGTTGATTTTGTTCTGATTATAGAATTGCTGGTGTATTTGTTGATATTGCTGGGCTGTGTCCCTCCCTCCTGCTGAGCAACATGGACACCAACTGCTAACATGTGAATTAAAATTACTTACCATCCAATTAGTCACACTGCACACACTCGCAACAGAAAATGTTCAGCACAAGAGATCAAATCCCTACTTCCTCGACTCAGACTTTGGAGTTGGTTATGAGATAAGTCTGACTTGGACTTCACAGATACGTACGTACTGTATGTAGAACGCTGCACTAACAAAACCCAGTGATTTAGTCAGACATATTGTTTAGTGTAGATACAGTATGTGGTGCAGACAGTAGATTTCAGACAAAAGGCTGGAAAGTAATTGGCCATCCCACCTGTTGTGACATGCAATTCACAACAGTGAGTTTTGTATGTAACTTGTAGTCCCATTTTTGATAGTTATCTAAATTATGTAGTTCCTTTTTGCTAATTTTCTTGACTATTTTGTTCATTTTTGTCATTATGTAGATTTCTTTGTTAATTTTCTTTATAATTTTTTTATCATTTTTATTCATTTCTTGACAATTTTGTGCATTATTGTTATTTAGATTGTTATGTTCAATTTCTCGATTGTTTTTACCAATTTCATTCATTATTTGACCATATTGTTCATTTCTTGGTCAATATGTAAACTGTTTTGTTCATTTTCTTTAGTGTTTTCATCATTTTCATTCATTTCTTTACTTTTTTTATTCATTTTTTTTGGTCATTATGTAGATTACTTTGTTAATTTTCTTGATCATTTTCATCATTTTCATTCATGGTTTTTGAACTATTTTGTTCATTTTCTTCACAGTTTTGTTCATTTTCTTGGCCACTTTGTTCATTACTGTGTTCCAGAGTTGTAAAATTTTGTCACTTACTTTGTTTAGTTTCTTGATCATTTTGTTTGTTTCCTTGACTACTTTATTCATTTGATCATTATGCAGATTGTTTTGTTCATTTCTGTCAGTATTTCCATTCATTTGCTAACCTTTTCTTTTATTTTCTTGACTGTTCTGTGTTTCTCTGTGGATTGTTTTGTTTTTTTGTTCATTTTCATCATCATTTTCATCATTTTCATCATTTTCATTTTCTTAATTTTTTGTGGGGGATTACTTTGTTCCAGTTTGGTCAAATTTGGTTCAACATATTGCTTATTTCATTCATTTTCTTGATTATTTTCAGCATGTTTGTTCATTTAATTGACTGTTTTATTCATTTTTCCTTTTCCTTGATTATTTTCTTGTGTTCATTATTTAGTTCATTTCTGTTCATTTTGTGGATGGCTTTTTTTACTCTTTTTTATTTTCGAGATTTGATGAATTTTGCCAATGCTTATGTTAATTTTCTTTACGGTTTTGTTCAGTTTGTTAATTTCTGTTCATATTGTGGTTTGTTTTGTTCTACTTGGTACGTTGCAATGCTTATTTTGGTCATTTTGTTGATTATTTTCTTTATGTCTGTAAATTTTCTTGTCTGTCTTGTTAATTCTGTGGATTGTTTCTTATTTTTTTCATTTTGTTGATTATTTAGTTCATTCTAGTGATAACTGTGTTACAGTTGCTTATTTTCTTTCCCTTCTTGGTTTTCATCATTTTTGTTTTTTATGAGGCATGTTTTATTCATTCTTTTAATTTTCATATACTGTTCATTTGCTGGATTATTTTGGTTCCAGTTTTATTCTGATGGGTCCTTTGTCTTGCTTTCCCTAACCCTGTAACTTGTTTATTTTGTTAATCTTGTGGATTGTTGGTACACTTTTTCATTCTGTTGAATATTTGATTCATTTGGGGAATTATCTTGTTCCTGTTTTGTTCAATTTGATTTATTGTGTTGCTTATTTTGACCAATTTGTTAATTAATTTAATCATTTTTGCTCATTTTGTTTGTTTCTGTTAATTTTTTGAATTACTTTATTAAATTTTTCCTTAATTTTGTTGCCTCTTTCCTGTCATAAACATGCAAAGGCACAAATTGATAGAGCAGCAACTTACCAGAACCCCACAAATTATGTGTTAGATACTCCAAATTTCCAGTTGGGCCCAGAGAGACACCAAACAAAAAATGTTCAAATGAAACCTATGCCTTCAGTGCAAGGAATTACCTGGAAAGCAGCTGATTTGAAATTTAAAACTTCATCCAGTTACGCTTTGTCGTTATCCCCTCAGAAACCTCTGCTCTGACCTGTTGCCAACTTTCAATTTGCATACACATCTACAAACTCAAGGGAAGTGAAAACACTATCCCAAGTGTCTCTCAGTCTGTGAATTTCAAGATGCACTTAAAAAGAGGCAGAAACAACTCATACACCCTGAAACCCTCTTAGTAAAAATGCTAAAAATCTGAGCTCTCCCATTATACATAATTTAGGGGAATCTATATTCATAGAAGTGCGGGGCGTGTTGTGCTCAATGGGGTAAAACGCCCCTGTGTGGCTAATGGAATGGCCTGAGTTGTGTGATTGAGTGAAATGTGCTGGAAAGATTGGGAGGAATTTTAGTGCAGATAAATAAAGAGGAGATTCTGCTTTTTACTGGGCGTCAGCATTAATGCAGCATCTCCCCAGGTAATCAACACATTCAAATGGAGAGATGAAAAGATGGAGGGAGAGAGTGATGGGGAGACAAAGAGAGAGACAGATAGAGAGACACAAGGGTGATAAGCAAGAGAGAGAGAGCGAGAGTGAGAGAGGACACTTTAAGAAATAGCCTGCCTCAGTCCTACTCCACATGCACAAGGGCTATACTATACCATCTCATATATCATCATAATGTTACCATTGGAAGGTTCAAAGGCAGGAAAAAAAGAGAGAGAGAAAATGGGTCTTCGCAAATTCAAAGTCAAAATATCCAAGGGACATTATGAAGCTTCGAGATGACTTGAGAAGGCCAGGGCTGTCGTGTGCATTTTTCCCCCCTTTCCCCTTTTCTCTTCTTACCTTCCATAATTTTACGTCAAATGCAAGCAGGCAGCCCTTTCTTTTCACCTCCCTCTCTCCACATCCATTACCTTTGGAGAGATGCAAAGTGAACATTTCAATTGGATTGCAATGGCCAGTTAGCGCTTCTTTGATCCCCACTCTGCTCTTTGAGGGCTCCATTGTTCCTGATTTGCTGGCTTGATTTGCCTGCCTGTGGATAATGGCCAAGGAGCTGCAGTCTGGCCCTCTACCATCAACCTATTTCTCCTTATCATGGGTCTGAAGCTCCAAACATATATAAATTACTCTGATGTGCACCCTTATGGCATAAAGTCTCTTAGCCTTGATATACAGTACTATGGACTGGGATGTACTGTTCATCCATACTGTCATGCAAATTATACCTCAGCCTACAGTATGGAGCTCTGTCTCTGCTACTCAGTCCAGGTTTGAATCTCCAGTAAACACAAAGGTGTTAATTCCCCGGATGCCCTGCACTGGTGCATGAAGGGAGGCCAGGAATAGTAAAAGAAGTGGCAATTACAATTTTGTTGGGCCGAATGCTCCTTCATCTCATCAATCAAGCACTGACATGAGAAATTGGACCAGAGGTGACTCAAAGTGTGCAGCAGTTTCTTCTTTATCTTTGTAGATGTTTTGAATTTGCGGTAGGAAGAACCTTGAACTTAACATCGGAGCGGTAAACACAGCTGAATAAAGCAGCATATTATTTGAATGCCATGGTTGCTTTGGTAATGCAAGGAATCTCTTTAGCTCTGTATGGTCTATTTAACTGAGGTCATGCATGCCTTCTGGTATCAAAAACATCGGTATGTTGCCAAGAAAAATGCATTATTTTATTTTTTCATAATCAATAGCACAGGTTTTTCTGTATTATAATAGAGACTCAAAAATGTTAAGCAGGAAGCGTGCATATTCTTGTGTTTCTATTTACAACCTCAATTGAAAAAAAGTTGGGATGTTGTGTAAAATGTATCTAAAAAACAAATCTCATAAACCCATATTTTAATCCCAGTAGAACATAAACTAGATAAAAAATGTTGAAACTGAGACATTTTACCATTTCATGGAAAATATTAGCTCCTTTTGAATTTGATGGCAGCAACACATCTCATAAAAGTTGGAACACAGGCAACTAAAGGTTGGGAAAGTAACACAAATAAAAAAAACTGGATGAGTATTTGACAACAAACTAGGTTAACTGGTATAGAAGGAGCATTTTAGAGAGACAGAGCCTGTAAATATGGGCAGAGGTTCACCAATCTGTGATAAAATGCATCTGAAAATTGTGAAACAATTTAACAAAAATGATCTGTATTGTAAAACTGCGAAGACTGTGAAGATCCTATCATCTACAGTGTATAATATCAAAAGATTCAAATAATCAGGAGGGAGGCTGAGGGTCAAAACTGGATCTTGAGGTCTTCAGGCAGCACTGTATTAAAATCAACCATGATTCTCTGGAAATCAACGCATGGGCTCAGAAACACTTAGTTGTCAAATTTTCCTCCAGTTCTTTTTGATTTGTACCAATTACTTTCCCAGCCTTTTTTGACCTCGTTCTAACTTTTATCTAGATGTGCTACTGCCATCAAATTCAAAATAAGCTAATATTTTCCATGAAATGGTAAAGTGTCTCAGTTTCAACATTTGATATGTTGTTTATGTTCTACTGGGAATAAGATATGGGTTCATAAGATTTGCAAATCTTTATTTACATTTTGTTTAAATCCCAACTTTTTTTGGAGTTGGAGTTGTAAAGCCACAATATTCAGCTCGTATAATATATTTTGTCATTATTATTTTATTGTATTATATTTTGTTATTATTGTCATTTAATGTTTGTTCACTTGTGGATACTGTGGATATTTTAGAAGACACGCTTACTTTGCAAGGACATGTACTGATGCAGAAATCTAATTTAAAGTATGTCTAAATCTGTTCGGTGTCTATATATGCAAATGTAATTCTAATAATTCATTTGGCTCATTTAGAGTAGTCAAATCAAATCATCGCAAACAATCTGGAGGTGAACCAAAAGGGTCAGGGCTGAGGCTAGATTATTTAACACCTAGGCCTCTTCCCTAAAAAAAAAAAAAAAAACTGGCATATGTCATGAAGAGACACCAATGAACCTGTGGCATCATCATGAGTGCACTTGTGATGCAAGGGCAGCATGATGAGCACATGGACCTGGAGATAATTCACTGGAGTTTGATGAGTGTATGCAGGTATAGGCACAGAAAAACACTGTTGCAGTAAACCAAATTTTCCAAAGTAAATTGCATGATTAACTGGTAATCCAGTTATTTGAGCCAAAACATTGAACTACACATTTTGGCACTTCGAATACACATGATCTTCCCAGCTCCCTCCTTTTAAATGACTTCTGGATATTGAGTGGCAAATATTTGTTTTATTACAATCTGCCTTGAATTGCCTTGAATGAACATTTTTACAATGCATGCCACAGATAAATTCAATATTTCTTCAACATACCAGTGCAAAAAAAGAAATCTTTAGGCCATATGCAGATCTCTTGTCCTGGAGGAGGTCATTGAGCAGCATAGTTCTTATTAACACATTTGATTGTTTGTCTGAGACGTTAAAATAGCAAATGTTCGAGCCTCCCCTCTCTGTCTGAATCTCTTGCACCCCACCTTAAGATAACTTTACTGCAGCGCATATAAATAGAAAATGCAGAGAAAATTTGCTCAAGTGTCTGGTCTCCTCCCAGATACAAATGAACAATTTGTTTTCCATTTCTTTCCAAACCTTCATCTCAGCCTTTCTGCTTTGAAGTAGGGAGTGGAAAGGGAGAAGGGTAGGAAAGGGGGGCTACAGATTGTACGATACTGTGTTTGTCTTCAAAGAGTCCCGACTTGCTTACAAATGCACTGGCGAGTACAACACCTTCAAGGTGAAATTGATAAATCTAGTGGTAAGCTCTTTCATGGCAATAATAAGTAGAATTTGTAGAAAGGGTGCATGGATTTTTAGATGCAAATGTTGTCAAACACCACCAGGCAAAAACTAAATTAAACTGTGCCCAATAGATAAGAATATTTTGAGAAAGCGTGGAGGTACATAATTACATTCATGAACAATATCCACCTGAGTCTGGCACAGCTTAATCAGGGCTGATACACTGTTTTATACTTTCTGTACTCAAAACATCAGTGTTTGCCCTTTGATCATCCCCAGAGTTGGCTATCTTCAATGAATTTCAGATTTTTGAAATATCCACATCGTTTCCTCTTTACATATCAAACACATGATCGTATTGTAGTCATTCAGACAGAAACTTTCCAGAGGCACAGACTGAGCGCAAACAAACAAGCCAAGAGGAAAAAAAACACAGAAAGACAAAGAGAAAAGGGAGAAAACTCATCAGTTGTCCATCTGGCGTATGACATCCTTTGTACCCTCTCTGTCATTTCTTTCTCATCTGCTAGGATGGACAGAATCTCCTCTCTCTCTCTGGGATGACTGCTTCACTGAAGTCCCTGGAGACACCTTTTTCCTCTGTCTCTCTTGCTTCTTGTCTCTCTCTTCCTCTCAGTGGCTGCTATTTTCCTCAAACTTTATGAATTAGTTACAACCCTTTTTTCCTTCCTCACTTCCTCATCTCAGCCTGGACGTGAATTCAACACCTGCCTCTAGACAAACTGTCCGTGTCTCTGTCCATCTGTCTGTCTACTTTTCCCCTCCCGTCTCTTTTCTCCCCCTTTTTCTCATTGCTTGTCTGGTCCAAAAGCTCTCAGGGAAAAAAAATGTGAGATGAAATTGAAAAAAAAAAATTATATAGATATATTTTTCAAGAAAAAAGTTAGTGCGCTCGCATTCGTAAATGAAATGCAGCTGTGGATCGAATGGCCTCACAACTCCCCGCCGTCCGCACCCCCTCCCTCCTTCTCCCTCTAAGATTGGGCAGACACAGGGGGTGGTGTGTATGTGTCCATGTATATTTGTGTGTCCAACTCCTTTGTGACCGCTTTCCTGAACCCGAACCCTCCCTGCACAGAGGGAAATGGCGGACTGTGGCAACGACAGGGCAGTTTTACAGTGTACCGGGCTGAATGTTAAACTTATATTTAATGTATGACATTTCACACAAATCATCCGGCCACAGACATGACCCTGGGGTATTCCGCAGATTGCTTTTTCAGTGCCTCAGCAACTGTGGAATTATTCGTCCCAGAGAGAGAGAGAGAGAAAGAGAGAGAAAGAGAGAGAAAGAGAGAGAGAGAAAGAGAGAGAGAGGGAAAAAAGCCTTTGAGTTTGGTGAAATGAGCGCCCTCTCACTGCTCTGGCCATCCCAGACTAGAAGCGCCCTCGCTCTTTCTTTTCTCTGTGATATCATGATCGCAGGGCCATGCCAAATTGAAAACATCTTGGCAGTCTGGAGGCTGTATGAAATAACCATATATTATGTGTAGTATAACACCAGATTGGATAGCAAAACAATTATGCTGTTTTGCAGTCTCAAAAGATTTCTGTTGGCCCTCTCAACCTTCCACTCTCTTCATTTCTATGTAAAAACCTTCAGAGGGGAGTGTGAAAATTATCTCAGATTTGTAAATTGGAGTTGGATTTTAACCCCATACCCCCTCCCAGAATCTCGTCTGATATGAATAACTCTACAACAGTTTACAGTGATATGTACTACATAGCCCATCATGGCCATCTGTACGGATTAAAGAAAACGGCGTAAATATATCTCATATTCAATTCCCCTCTGTGAAGCGTTTTTGCACTGACAGGATATGGAAATAGTGGCAACCACAGTAAGACTTCATGAATACACGGAGAAGAAGGCCCTAGCATCCCCAAAACACTGCAGTGCTGAAAATAAACACAGGACTACATTTTTGCCACTGTAGTGAGCTTTTCGAATTGCTGAAAACCATACAGAGAGAATTCAACATTTTCTTGGCTTTCTTGTCAGCTCAGTGTTGCAAAACAGTGTATTTATACCAATGGATTCTACTGGTGGGCCATCCATTTTATCTGAGGGGACATTTTTCAACATTTGGGTTTAAATGTGAGCGGTGCGCTGTCCACTACATCAGCATCACTCTCTCTTTTCAAGGTTACATGGCGAGCAGGGAATTTAAGAGCATTAGGGCTCGGTTACCTGTCACACTCAAAATAGCACATGTACCTACACACACAAGGCTCCACGTGTATATGCGTATTGTATAGTAAGCGTATTGTCCAACAATGCTTAGATTTTATACTAAGTCAGTGTGTAAACATCAGAGATAAGAGGATTTGAATCTCTGCCCAATTATGAAGAATCATATGGCACAGCTAATACCATCAACAGTGTAAACATAACTGAAAGATAAAAATGAACAGAACCACCCACTTTACTGTCCCTCAAAACCTCACACAGGCTCATGCACATATATCTATCCACAAGCATTTGAACTTAGGCTTAACAGGCAAGGCCTTAAAATACTGGGAAACTATTTTAGCCTGTTGTGCCTTCAAGCTTAGATTAAGTGCACAGCGTGATGTACAAGACTGTGTGTTAGGCACAGCACTCATGATAAACAACTGAGATAAGAGGATTTAAATTTCTGTATCGTGTCTAATTATGAAGAATCATTTGATACGGCTAACATCATCAGCATTGTAAACATTACACAAAGATAAAAAAGAATATCATGGAGTGTGTTAAGTCCCCCTGAATCCACACACATACACACAAGTACACAAACACTTTCAGTCACAACCATAGTCAACAGCATAATTATCAGTTTCCCCTCAGGGCATTAGGAAACCTGTTCCTAATTGGAACCCAGTTGGGACTTTACATGGATTAAAATACATGAGGCTTCTGCAATAGAGAAACACACACACATATACACAAATATAAAAACACAAAAGCTCAATGAGTTGGCAATGTTTCCCCCAAATTTTTATTTACGCTAAATCTGGCATGATCCCCATTGTCTCGCTACACACGGGTCGAGCGCAACAACACAAGTCTCCAAAGCACAATTACGGCACTATTTTCCCCCTGTTTTGTATTCTGTTTTTCTTTATTTTTGTTCCATTTCCCTGACTTAAGCTGTTGTCTAATGGACAGCATCGTGACAGAAAGGAGTTTGGTATCAGATTGAAGCCGGTTGCCCTTTTTGCCAATTTGCGAGCAGCCTCCTCTGTACTTGTAAGATGGCCAATTAGCTGACCGTCTGACAGAGGCTCTCTGACTGTGGCTATTAAAACACACACTTGCAGGCGTGCGCACACACCCACACGCATAATGCACAGACACACACACACACACACACAGAGGAAATACGCAGACACACATGCCTACACGTGCACATGTACACACACATACAGTAGAGCGCTGCTGCCTCTGACTGTCCATCTCTATCTGCTGTTTTTGCGAGCAGCGTGCCTAGACTTCACCCCTCACCTTCCACTCACAATTAGACACACAAACACACACACCTTTATTTTCCTCGCCAAAAGATGTTATGCTCCCTGACCTCTCTCAGCCCCTCCCATCCCACCTGTTCTGCCTGCAACCTCCTCCTCTCCTCTTCCTCTCCTCTTCCTCTTCTTCACCTCTTGCCAAACATTTTCTTCACCATATCCTCTTCTCCCATAACTCCACCTCTTTCTTCTTCCTTCCTTTTAACTTTTTATTTACTGAAACTTCTCTTCCTATTCTTCATCTTCCTCCATCCCATTCGTGCAGCTCCGTTCATCTTGTCCTGTCGCTTGTCATTTAAGTTTTCCCACATGTATTTGTAATGTTTGTTACATGAACACAAAGCTGCAAATTCAAACTACAGTACATAAAAGTCCACTTACTCTTCTAATTTTCTTAATGAATTTAATTTGTTTGTTTAATTTGTTTATAAGTGTGGAAATGTATGTATTTGATTGTCCTTATTATAAAACCAGAAATTCATAACTTCATATAATGAACCTCTAAGTACATGTGAAACCAATGTTATCTATGAAAACAATTAAAAACATCCATAGGAACACACATTCACCACACATGTGCTGCACACCACGCTTTTTATTATCTATTTGACTTAAATTATATAAAACACCACAAATTAAATTAAAGAAAAATACACATTTTCACATATTACACATTTTCATTGTCGTGTTTGAAGAAAGCTGGGGGGAAAAGGCTGATGCTTGATTGCCGAATATACCCCCAGCTTTATAAAACCTGATAAACGAAATATGGACACAAACACACATGCACCCTAGGGACATCCCTCCTGAGATCTCAAACTTATGCAGCCCCCTACCCCAAGCCATCCAAGCCAACTGCCCCTCCCCCATCTTGTCTTTGTTGTCCATCAGAGTGGTTTGTTTTAAGCTCTAGTCCTGTAACCCCTCTCCCTCCATGGTCAAGTTCAAGGGTCCTTTAGAAACACACAGGTTGGCGGTGTGGGGAAGGAGAGGGCTAGCGGTTGAGGTCAAAAGTTCCCCAGGACTGTAAATGCACAAGACACAGACACCTGCAGGCGTACATGCTAGCACACCTACTACATCACATGGAGAGACGACCACTTTTTAAATATATACTGTATGTATATATATAAAACACAACCCCACACTCATATATTCTACAATCCCAGAGCAGAAATATACACAATCGCATGCATTGTAACCTGAAAAAGAAATGAATGAATAAATAAATAAATAAATAAATAAACAAAACGGACGGACACCTACACACTCATCCCGGTGCACCTGCTTCCTCAAGGTCTGTCGGCTGCAGTCAAAATGGTGGACACAATAACACTGGGCTTAGCTTTGATTCCTAATATGGAGGAAACAATTCTATTTTTCCGTGGGGCCGCTGATACTCCAAGATAGAATTTAACCCCTCTCCCTCTCTCTGTGAGACAAGCACACATACCACACCCTATCTCATTCCCTTTTTCTATTTCTCTTTCTTGATATATCTGGACATTACTGTGTGTGTCAGCTTTACCAGACACGTAGGGAGAGAGGAGGGAAGAGGAGTGCTTATGACACACACATCTGAAACCATGAATATTTCACCGAAAAATAAATAAAACGTTGCTTTCGCCTTATGTTTGAACTCTATAAATAACTTTAAAATGTCACGTAAAGTAAATTTATTTGAATAAAATGTGGTGTTATTTCATTTCTTCTTCTTTATTCTTCATTATAAAATAATATTGGCAAAAAAGAAACTTTAGTTCTGCTCTGCTAAGATTTATTTGCATTGTAAATGCAATCTCCATGTCTATCTGCAATTATTTCTAATTAATTTTCATCTAATTCTTGTGAGACTATTTCAGTCTCAGAATTAACACAAAAGAACTTCTTGCCTCAATTCTCACCCCAAAGATAATTATAAAGTTAAGAGGGTTTGCTAATTTAAAAATGCTATCTGCATGACATCAAATATACATCTTTGATCTCACTCTGTCCCTGATGGTTAAATGCCTTTAATTATATTCTGAAAAATTAACTTTCTCTGAATAATTAACACTGGCTCTTCTTTTTGTTTGTATGTAGAATGTGTTGCATACTTTTAGCATAATTAATTCCAGTGACAAACAAACTCCAATCTCCCAGTATATACATACTATTATACCAACAAGGAGAAAATTCATCAACTGCATATCAAAACAGTGCACTCAATTCTGCATTCCCAATGCAATTGCCTTTATGCAATACGTGCAAATAGTGCAACAGCTTTGCCATTCCACGCACATATGACTTGCACTTGGAGCAATTTCCTTAAATCTCTGCATACCATGAACCATAATCCTTATACAATGTGAAAATTGCACAAAGCACACATATGACCCACATGTGTTCTTGACGATCTGGGGAGGACCTTCTCCATATCTCATTATATTCCCCTATAGCATATCTGCATCTCCCTAGGTGAATGTGTATACATACCAAGAGAGAGGGAAAAAAAAAATCAGATGATTCATATTATCTTTATCACCCAGCTACAGGAACCGACTCGCTTTCCCTCTTTTGTCCCGACCATTATGTAAAACTATGGATTATGTTTGGTATGTGCATGAATCCTGTCTTCAGAGGTGTGTGTTTCCATACGTGTGTGAGATTGTAGCATGTGTTTGAGTGAATGAAGGAGTGGGGGGTGTATATATATATACCCATGCATGCATATATGCATCCATGCAGAGACCCCTTCCATTTTTCTTTACCTCTCCCTCTCTCTCTTTCTCTGTCTCTTCTCCATCTATCATGCATCCATAGGTCTATCAGCTTCGGGAATGAGGTGTGGAGAGAGGAAGGGGCGAAGGGTACACGAGGGGAAGAGAAATAAATTTAGCCCCCCTACTTTAAAAATGCACATACATTTCCATACATTGTAAAGGCAGTGAGGTGCACACCCTTGCTGCTGTACCCCCAATATGCATCCCTCCCATCACAGCCTCCCACACCCCAAACCACCAAATACAGCTAAGATGAATGTGTGTGTCCCGTTCCGTGGGTGCGGGTGAAAATCTACCCCTTGCCATATTTATCTTCATAAGAGCAGAAGGTGCATGTGTTTGTGAGTGTACATATTGGTTGTGTGTCTGGAGTCTGCACGCTTGTGTTTGTTTTTGTGTGTCTTTGTGTACATAAGTTCATTTACCTCACCTCAAGAAAAAAACGATCTTAGTTTTCTCATGTGGTAAAAGAGCACAACAATGTAAATTTTTCTGATTTCTCCAAGTAATGAATATTAAAATATTGAAAGAAGCTCTCCAGGTCCACAATTCAGTCAATTCAGTCGATCTCGGGATTTGCAAATGGTGGATTTAACATGAATGAACTGCTACTTGTAAACTGTTTTCTTTTTCATTTTCATACAAAAATGTATTTGTTGATGCATAGATTCCAAATAGTTTATAGTCTATTTGCCATCTGTCATGTAGCAAGGCATTCAGAAGCGAAAACAACAACTACGACCTTTCCCTAAAAAGCCGCTGAACCACCCACCCCTTGTAGATAATGACGGCCTGTCGTGAAAGAGAAGCGAGAAACACAGGTGTGGTATTATTAAGCGAGACTAGTTTGTTCAGGAGAAGTGTTTTTGGCTTTTAAAAAGTTCCATTTTGCACTCCCCGGGTGCCGCATATGGGGTACCCCAGGGAGGCGTGTGTGTATAGGGGTGCAATGTGTGTGTGTGTGTGCACTCTAAAATATTCTGACTGAGCTGTCTTGCGGCTCACAGAGCAGGGAGATGTGTCCTGTCTCCTGCATTCAAATGTGAGTGGGTTTTGGAGAGCAAAAGTAAACAGATATGCTTGCTTGAACACACACATGAGAATGTGCGTGTGTGTACACCTGCTGTCTCGACATGTATGCATGTACGCACAGCCACACACAAATACAGTATGAATATGAGCAAAGCACGTGAACATAAGCACGTGTGAGCAAGTGTGTCTCTTCATCTGTTGTCCGTCCACATTCCCACCTATCTGCCTATCAAGCTCATCACTAGAATGTCTTCTCAGCTCCGCTACACTCACAAACACAGGTCCATCAGTCAAGCGATAAATATTTAAAAAAGAATGTTTCAAACAGGACTGTCGTCAACAAGCTGGTAGTCATGGACATGCCCTTTTGTTGCTCGCAAAGCTTCAGTTTTATGTGGCTCCGTAAACCTCAGCAGGTCTACATCCTCAATTCACTCCTTAAGCTCTTTGATGTGTTTCCATATCACACCTGCAGTATATAGGCTGTAATATAAGATAGTCCAAGACAATGAGCTGTCCAGTTGCCGAGGGGGGTAGCTGACAGCGTGTTATGAGGGAAAAGGCATAGTGAGAGAGAGAGAGAGAGAGAGAGAGAGAGAGAGAGGTCGAGCGAAGGGTAGCATGAGGCCCTTCAAACAAAATATGACCCTTAAAAAGCTTTGCTGTTTGTGCGATCCGACTCCTTCTTGCTCCCATATTTCCTCCTACTCTTCCCACTGTCTGCCCCCTCCACACATACACACCCGCTCCACAGTGTTGTCCCTCCTTCAGTTCCTTCTTTCCTCACTCAATCCATTCACACACAGATGTGTTGTCTGTCATGACCATGATGATAAATTAGCGCGGGTGCTGTTGGTGAAATAGGAGCTGGTGTCTGAGTGCAGAGGGCGATCCAGTGGACAATGCCAGGGATGAACCACTGATAGTTCAGCTGTGGCTCGATCTGGAGAAACGCTTTGGATGAGACCGTGTCGGAGTCAGGTTCACTTCCACCAGTGCTACAGAGTATTAAAGTTACTGGGTGTTGCTTTTTGTCAAGGTTAAAAATGTAACTAATATTTGAGTTGAAGGTGTAATTTTTTTCCTTATTTTTTTAAAATTATTTTTCAACAATACAGACACATGTCATCCTTCCAATTTAAGATAGTTGCACTCAAATACTGTCAGCTCAAAATGAAATACTTCTAAGTGAAAAAATATACATATAACTTTCAATTTTATTTTATTTTTTTTTACAGTAGAGTGATGTTTAATATTCCTGAGCATGTGTTTATGCCCACAACAGCAATCACAATCTCTGGTTACAAAAAGTGACCTTGTCTTGTTACCTGGAGCTCTGTAAAAATTGGTCTCATGTATGTACTTGTATGTGTATGAACGTACTTTGTTGGAGGGGGGTGAGAGGGGGCTGCATGCATGTGTAGCTGTATCTTTTTTGGGGTAGGGGGTGAGCATGATTCTTTTACCTGCAGGCTTTGATATTTGTGTGCCTGTTTGTGTCTGTGCTTGCGTTTCTGTGTGTGTACAGACATGTGTTTCTCATGAAGGCCCATGCCGGGCAAATTAATTCTCAGAAGTTGCATGGCGGGGGCTCTCCTTCCCTTTGAAATGGGGCATACTGCTCCCTGTAATCAATAAGTCAAGCCATCTCGGCCGCATGTTGCAACCCCCCGGCACACAGATGAAGAAGCCCAATTTACTCATCATAAATTCTGATTCCCACAATAAATATGAGAGGAGGTCCCACGGTATTAGAATATCTGGAATCTCAGGGGTGTTTGAAATGCCGACTGGCCCTCGCTTCGGCTTGGAGTTGCTTTGTTGGATAGAATATGTGTTTTTGTGTTGAATAGTAATGATGGAGGGTCAGAAATATTTTATTTTTGATCTGAGAGAAAAACATGAAAAAGGTCATTTTATTCATAAAATAGAAAAAGGGCAGGTTATAAAATGCATTATTTTGTGTCTGTCCAGCATTTACACCACATCAAATCAGATACTGTAAAAATGTTGTCTGCTGTACCACTGAATTACATGCATCCCAGTGATTGTCATCTTACTTTTGACAAAATTTCTCTGTTTCTTACATTTTAGTATTTTCTAATGAACCTCGACAGGCACCTCCAGACACGTGGTGACGCGTGCAGGCGAAGGAATGTGACGTCGGGGATACACTAATCTAACGGACAAGCGCTGTCTCTCCTGTTTAAAGCCTCTCTGCTCAGTAGATCCAGCCACTTGACAGTGACCTAGGGAGGGGAGTGTGTGGCACACCTACACAGGGCGGGGTACGCACTGCTGACTTGGTTTCTTGAACAAGGCTTGGTCAGAAATGGGCAGCCAAAAGAAGAGAAGTTTGCACATGCATCTGTAATGTCAGTATGTGTCAGGTGATCTGAATCCTTGTCTACCTGTTTACAAGCACACATTTTGGCAACTGTCAGTGTATTTGTATGCATGACTGCATGCAGAACTGTACAAGTATGCACGTGTATGTCTGTAATGGTGTACTCAAACATGATTTAATGCAACATGGCATCCTCAACACCAGTGGCGCTCTATCTATCTTCTTTTTGGCAAGGACTTCCTGCTCTTCCAAGCAGTTCCGTCGATACATGACATTTATGAGGCTCCCATGAGCCCCGGCACATGTTGCCCAGACAACTGCGAGAGCTTGAGCACCATGACAACAAAACGCCAAATACTGTCACAGCCAAATGTGAGTGGCCCGCTGCCAACATGGCCACTGAATCAGCCAAGGGAAAGCAGCACAAAATTTCAACAAAGGCTTGTTTCGCATGATAAGAAGAGAAAACACATGATGTGATATGATAAGAAAAGCGGACAGAAGAAAGACTTCAAGAGAAGACTGAATTTAGCCAAGCAAGCTGGAAGAAAAAGTAGCTTTCCGTGTGAGTCGATACAGCTGTCTTCATTTGTAAGGCAGTGCTAAGAGCACTAATTCCTGACCTGTTAGTTACATCTGAGAAGAGAGAGTTGTGCCGGGTGCTAATCCATAAGTCTGCTGCTAAGTGGTTCATCAGTGAGTGTCTGAGATCGAATGTCACCAATTAAGATGCCTAAATGCCTGGCTAATTGTGCTCAAAGTGTAGTGCGCTGTCTCTCACATGATCACACATGATTAAAGAGCACACACAAGTGCACACACACACGCCTTACTAATTGTGGACAGCTCAACTGCGAAGCTTGACAACATGAAAGCAGCTGTAAGTATAGAAAAGAACACTAGATTTGATTGGCAAAACAATTTACCCCACGTAGTCACATCGTTACCAATTAAGATCAACAAATGTAAGCTTTATAGGTCAATAACCCAGCAGGAAGTTTTTAAGTGTTTAACAAAATACAATTAAAAAAGCAGTTGAAACACACCAAATTAAAAATGTAAATAAAACTCTGTTATATCTGGCTATTAAAAGAATTAAACATAAATGTCCAGGTCTTCCAAAGTTAAATAAATCATATTTATCACAAATATTGGGATGCATGATTTTATTATAGAGATTTAAAAAAAAAGATACGATCACAAGTGTGTATTCTGTGTCCTCTGCACCAAATATAACACACATAAGTGTGTATTTGAAGGAGGAAAGATCTTGTGAAGAATGAGATCAGATAGCATCTGCTCTGGGCCGCTCCCTGCCTTGGCCCACAGGTCTGAAGAGCAGAGCGAATTGTGTCTGAAAGGGGATGATACCCATCGGAATGTTAATGGTGCTGAATATTTCAGAGGTGGGATCATCACATGGCAGGAGGAGGACGGGTGGGTTTCCCGAAAGCATTTAGTGGTCGAAGTTCCTCTCTGTTATTGTAAACCCAGAGTCAAAGATGATTTCAATGCACAGCTAACAAGGCCCAGTTGCTGCTGGGGAGGTTTGAGATACTTGTCTCACTGTTTTTTTCTCATGCCCACATGAAAAGTTAAAGCTTGTTGGAATTTCTAACGGCTTAGTGGAATAATTCAGATTATTTCTTTATAACTTTTTGTTACTTCATGCTTTACTCCTACTTATTTGTATGTGCAGAATTCCCGGATAAAACTGAAACAAAAGAGGAAAAAGACATAAAAAGAAATATGTTTTTTCTCTTTTCTTAGTCTTAAGTGGATGTACATAAATCTCAGGATGTGGGGCTTTGCTAAAAGAAGCTGCCTTCAGACTGAACTCCATTCAAAAGCAATAAACACAGGTAACTCATATTCCTTGTGGCTCTTTTACTGTATTTGTCATGATGAAATATCAACTAGCATTACACATATGGTAAATCCAGTTACCATAGTTATATGACATAAGTGGTTCTTAAGGCTTTTTTAAGAAGAAAAGAAAAATCATGGGAGCCATAAAAAACAAGGGGATTGCCCCAACAGTCCTTATAAACATCTGGCAACCACTATACGGTACCTTTATTTCTGCCAAAATGACTGGTTGCGTTAGTCTTGAGAGAGTGAGAGAGAAAGAGGGGGAACAGGCCGAGAGGAGGCTCCTTTTTTTGCCAAAGTGAAATTGAAGTTCTTTGAGGAAAAAAAAGACAGAAAAAAGAAAAAGGAAGCGACAGGGTCTAAAATTAAGAGAATTATTGCATGCTCCCAGATGTGTGCAAGGAGGATGACCTGGGAAAGTCAAAGTTGTCCCCCATCAATCATTGCCATATGCTTCTAGAGAAATGGATCCTGCAGGACACTTCATATTCCTCTTTCTGATTAGTTCATTTGAGAGATGAAGACAGGAAAAAAAGGATGGCGGAGCGCTCTGAAAATGGACAGCCCTAGTGTAACCCAAGAACAGAAAGGGTTCAATGTCAAAATTAAGGCCTGCTATTTAAGACTTCAGGGATCTTTTTTCCCCCTTTCGGTCTCTTCCTCGCTCACCTTTTTTCCCCCTCCTGCGCTCCATCTTTTCTTTTCAGAGGTTGGTGTCAGGGAGCGATAGAGTGAAGGCAATGTGTTCTTAACTCTGATCAAAGAAGGGAGAGAGGAAAGCTTTTCTAATGACTGGCATTCACTCTCCTTTCTTAATCCATCTCCCCTCTTTCTCCTCTCCTGTCTCCCATCTCTCCCCTCTCTCTTTCACTCGCCTTACTCTCTCAGGGCATTGGTAATTATCGGTGAGGTCTTAGTGACTGCAAATGAAATTACCATTTAAGAGAGAGGGAGAAAGAGACATCCCCTTTGCCATAGGAGAGAGCTTAAGTGAGGCGGCTAGGGTTTCAGCTATTGATTTTTAAACTGCTACATCAGAGAGTGTAATGCTTTCATAATTTCAAATAAACTGTCTGGTTACGAAGTACTAATGAGAGAAAGAGTGAGAGCAGACCAAACGAAGTAAGAGAATGATGGGGGTGAATTTTAAGTGTTGACATGCGAACGGCGAAATTAAACTAATGCACTGGTCGGAAAACATGATCAATGTGTCAATACTAATGCACTAACGAGAAAATATTTTTAATGTTTCATGATGCATTTTAATGTGTTTGAAATACTCGTTAATATGATGGTTAATTATGTCACTTCTGTGCAGATATTTCAACACTCGCGCCACCAGAATTTGTTTTGTACTGTACCTAAAACAGTTAAATAGGTCAGATTTACCCAGATAATGTTCACTAAAGGAAGAAATTGTCATCACCAGGGGTGTTTTTAGACCCAACCTGCTGATGTTTTATTTGAACCTCCACCCCCACTGCCTTAAAATTTTTGGTTATTATACATTCAGAAATGTGCTATAGATTTCAGCTTTTCGGTACAGTTTTTTCACAGTACTGTAGCCTAATGAAATGGGTAAAACACATGCTTGTCTTCTAGACTTTCTTCATGATGTCTGCCTGTGTGAATGAGCCTTTGGTGACATGATGCTTTGATCTAAATCTTCACGTCCAGTACTAGAAGGGGTAGTCCCAAGAGTTTTAGGAAAACCCTGAAGATGTGTTTGAACTAAGGTTTAGCAAAGAAAATAATCTACAAAATGAACAGAAATGAAAGGAAAAAAATGCTCCAGAAATTTAACAGAAAAAACAAGGTAATGAAGTAAAGGAGCAAAAATGAATAAAATAAGTAACAAAATGAACAAAACTGGACAAAAAAAAATCACAGACAGGTAAGAACAAAACTAATAAAAATGCACATGAATGTAGTTTTTTTCTATTTCTTTCTTTCTTTTTTTTTTTTTAGAGAAAATCAACAAAAATAAAAAAACAAGCAAGAAAATGATCAGAATTGGACAGAGGGAACAAAATAACCCCCTAAAAAATTAACATAAATAAAAACAATATGGAAAATGAACACATGGAAAGGACTGAAGGATTTTGTAAACAGCATATTAAGGTTTTTCATCTCAAAATGCAAAACCAACTCCAGGTTTTCTATTTGGATTCCATTTAATACATAAATAAATAAAATACTAAGGGTAACTCATCAAAAATGTCTTGGATCAGGCCCCCACTACCTTAAATTCTGATCCTAGAATCACCCCCACCTCTTCATACACCATAACATGAGTTTATTAAATAATTAGCTTTTGGTTTTTATAATTATATGTATAATTGTATGTATATGAAAATAGTTGACAAAGGCAAAGTGCTGTATAGCAACATCTTATCAAAGCTGAGTTACCTCTAGAACTGGCTTTATTTGTGATAAAGCGTCTCGACTCAATCATGTTCCATTTTAGAGAAAGTAAAGCATCAGATTTTCACTAGCTACCAAAATTCAGGCATAAACTAAAGCAAAGCCATTGTACTTTGGTTTTGTTTCCTCATTATTTTGACTGATATGAGCAAAATAATGAAAAGAATAATCAAGAAAGATAATGAAATAAGAAGAACAACAAAGAAAATTAACAGGATAATTAAGAAAAAATGAATAAAAGTAGAAGCAAATTGAGTAAAAATGGGCAAATGTAGGATCAAAATGAACAAAAAGAACAAAATAAGGAGTGAAAAAACAAAAAAAATAAAGGTAATGCACACATTAAGAAGCAAAACTAGGAAATCATGAAGAAAGTGAACAAAAATAAACAAAATAAGATTCAACATATCTAAATGCAACAATCAAAAAACTAACATAATCAGAAAAAAAAAACATAAAACGAGAAATAAAATGAACAAAAACAAAAAGCAAAATGACAAAATAAGTACATTTAGAAAACGAATAAATACAAATAGCCGTATTTTTGATCTGGGTTTATATGAGCTGTATTTAACATTAGGGGGTGTAATATGACATCATTTTCGGAGAAGTAACAAACTGGTGGTTTCAATATTTTATTAAAACAGAGTAATTAACAAGTGAAAAACAACTGTGGGTAAATTTGACATGTAATTGTTCTTGTGCTTAATAAACTATGGAGGTATGTTTCTCATTGTGTTATTTAAGAAAATATTCATCCAAACAGATCCAATATTCAAATAAATATTAGGTAGCTGTTTGTCTTTCCTGCAACTGCTTAACAAATGTTTTAGACCACCTGTTCCAGCCTCATGGAGTTAATGTAGACGTTTTACCGTTTTGAACAGAAGTGAAGAATGTCAAACTGCAGTCACATTTTCATACGTAAATTTGGATGACACTGGACTTCTCTGAGCAGTCAGAAATTAATCAAGAGCAACATTCAACCATTAAGATATATTTTTTTCTGTTTGGGAATGCAAGTCAATAGCTATAATTTGGCATCTTCATCAAATAATAATTATACTGTGCTTTACAATTATTTTTTTTTATCAAACTGTGAACTTGAAAATTTTATGATAAAATTAAATTTTAGCATTAAAAATATTTTGATGAAAGAGCTTGCACATACTGGTGGATTTGCCATTATAACAATATAAAAAAATGGTTTTGTACTTATCAGTACTGTTTATTTAGGACAATGATGGCATAAACCTTACACCGAGTAGTGGTCTAATAAATGTGTTAAGCACTGTAAGTCACAAGAAATTACAAATGAGTGATATCTGAAATAATATTTTTGTCCGAACAGAGCTGGAAATAATGACATTTTGTACTGATAAAATACAGAAGAATGATAAAGATGGGGAAAAGAGAACAGAAGATGGATTTTTGGATGACACTGCATAAACCCAAATCTCTCTCTCTTTCTCTCTCTCTCTCACCACAGACCGCAGGCCGTTGGAGGCAGCTTAGAAATCTCTTACATCTGGAAGAGCCATAATTCATGGGATTTGGCCTGACAGCCATGACAGGCGTTGGGCGGCCAGCAACAACTGTCTCCTGTGTTAGCAGCAGTGTGTGTGTTAGCTCCTTGTGTGAGAGAGAAAGAGAAGGTGAGTGAGAGACAAAGAGTGACAATATGCAGAATATGTGTGTACTTGCAACTTTTTATGTATGCAGGGAAGTTGGTAAGATTACACCAACTCATAGAAGAACTTTTTTATTTGGGAAACAAAGTTTGGACACTATGTTTATGACATAAATCCACCATAAAGACGTGGAAGGTAGCCCAGTACTTCTACTCCAGTAAGCAATATCAAGTACTCCCTTTAGGAAATACTGCTTTTGTTGCATTTATTAGAAGGCTTTAAAGCAAATAATTTACTGTAATAAAGACTACACTACACATTTTTAAATAGAATGAAAGAAAACAGCCTTCATTTAAATGAATCAGTAATTAGATTCCAAAAATTTTAATGCATCTACAGTATAACATATCACAAGTACATGTTCACAATTATCCTATTTCAATTATACAGAATTTACATTAGTTTGCAATGTAATATTTTTATATTGTTGCTTTCTAGAGGACAATATGAGTTATTCACTGACCACTGTAAAAGCAAGTTATAGCATAATTAAACGGACATAAATAAATAAAAATAATCAAATGCATTTACATACATTACCTACTACTACCTTTAATATTTGTGCACTTTTGCACAGCTGTGCACACACATGCATGGAGGAGACATAGAGCGAGTTGCAGCAGAAAAAGCAGTGCTGTCCATGTGTTTCATGGCGTGCCAGAGGCTCCCTGTACCGGCCCTAAATATTACACACAGACAGTAGCTATCACTTCCAAGCCTGAAATCCCACATTCCACATTCCTGATTCCAGCGGCTCGCCTGCTAAGCTGGGCACCACATGAAGAGCCATTGTTAGAGGGAGAGGGGTCATGTATCTCTCTCTCGCTCTGTGTCTGTCTGTCTGTCTGTCTCTTGCCCTCTCAACCCTCTTTCTCTCTCTGGGTTTGTCTCTCTCCGCCCATATAAATCTCACTGTCATAGTCTCCGTCGGTGACTCTCTTGCTCCGTCTATCTTTCTATTTCTCCCTCTGCTGGTTTATCTTTATCTCTCTTACTTATTCCTTCGCTCTTCTGCTGTGCTTTGTCGGCCACTCTCTCACTCACTTTTTTATGTCTTGAGCTTGTTTGCTTATTTCTTTCTGGCCGACAATGCCTCCTGTCTCCTACTGATGCTGTTTGTCTGTGGCTCACCTTCTCCACAAGTCTCTTACTTTGCTTTTCTGATTCTTTCCCTTTGTCTCGGTCTGTATCCTGCCGTCTGTCTCTCCATCTCCCTCTCCCTCTGTGTCTCCAGATATTCATGTAGAGATTTTCTCACATGTTAGATATAGATTTATGACCCCAGCCAGATCCCCGTGGCCACTAAATTTGATACCATCCACTAAGCCACATTGTTTTTTTGTGTGTTTGGGCTTGTCTGTTGTGTGTGACTGTGGCTAAGCAGGTGTGTGTGTGTGTGTGTGTGTGTGTGTGTTCATGCATTACAAGGTGGAGGCGGGTGACTTTTAAAGGGTTAGCTTGGGTACGGTGGGCGAAGAGGAGGAATTTACAGTTTATTGAAGCACAGCAGCCTGGTGTGTGTGCATGTGCATGCGTATGTGTGTGAAAAAAAAAACAGAGAGAGAGTGAGCGCCTGTGGGTGCCAGGTGACCAGGCTAACCTCTTGGCTGGTGTTTTGGATTTAGCCTTTGGATAATGGAGAAAAATAAAAAAGGAATGCTTTTTCAATTACAGATCAGAAAGAGATTGAACAAAGGCAGTAGTAAAAAGAAAGGATGAGTTATTGGGGGTCTTGCATTTAAAGGTTTTTCTGATGGACACATTTTTATAAACTGAGTACATTCATTTTGCCCTTAAGAGCATGTGCTGGAACATTCAAGTCTTTATGTTACACTAAAATGTTGTTATATATTCAGAAGTTGCGCACATTTGTGTAAATCACATTTAAAATAATTTCCTTGCTCTGTGGGCCACATAACTCTCTGGCACTTTGACATGACACTACTGAGCCGAATTATATTGGAGAGCACAAACATGCGTGCACACACAAGTGCAAAAATAGAACATGGATGGAGTACAAAATAAATGTGCAGACAGAGACAGACACCCACCTGTGGAAGACAGTCACTGTTGCTGTGGTTTTTTGCATGTTATTAATTCTGACAGTACTCAGGTAAAGTTGTCCTCTGCCATGCATATTTTATTGGCTGTAGGTGGTATGTGTTGTGTATTTATGTCTATTTGTTGAATCCTCCGTTCCTTCAACTCATTCTACAAGTTGTCAAGGGTGGGTATTTGAAAATGGCATTGTGGAGTACAGAGGATTGTAATATTGTTGTTTTCCTGTGTGATGGTATTCACCTTTTGATGTTGGGCTAGGAGGAAATACACAAAATAAAAGCCTTGTGAGATAAAGGTGTGTTTTTGCACATGTTTGAGCATGCATGCATGTGTGTTTCCTCTAACTGTTTATCTGTCAGTCAATCTGTGCACACACTGTTTGTGTGTTTGCATGCAAGTATTACGTGTGTGATTGTGTGTGTCTGCATCCACATCTAAAAGCCATATCTGGCTTCAGATCAAATGGTGTATGAAGGAGGAGAATGACAGAGAGAGAAAGTGATAGCTCTTTAATGTTACCTATCTACTCTGAAACCCAAATATAAGACCAAGAACACAAGGAATGGGAAAGTGTGTTTTAGGCGAAAAGGAGTGACATGAAACACTTATGTAGAAAACCTCTGAACATGACGTTGGCTTTGTAGCAGAGAGGAAAATGTCTCACCAAACAGAAAGAGAGAGGGTAAATTGGATGGAAGGAGGAGAGAAGGCAGGGGCACAGAATTAAAACAGTTACAAGCACATTATCATTTGTTTGTGCATATCAGTGATCTACTGTTTTTGACTGAATTCATCTGACTCATCTTTATCTCATTCTATACTGAGGAGTCAAAACTTTTACTGCTGTCACTGTATTTGTCTGAGGAAGATGCTATCATCATGATGACACTTATTTTTTATGCATTTGCTGTGGCTAAATTATTTGCAGCTAACTGAAACTAACTTGTTGCAGAAATTATATAGTTTTAATACCAGAAAAGTATTGACTGATAATTCTATATTTATCTTTTCTCTTTACCTGTCCTCTTTGTTTTTCTTTTTTCTAACAGGTATGTAGACTGAGCTGAAATGAACAAATATATTTATTGTTTACAATTCCTCTGCACAACCTTTTTCCTCTCTTGAGCCACACGTTTCACTCTTTTCCCCTTTGTTTTCCTTATCCTGCTAAACCTGCACAACTGCTTGCTGTACACACTGAATAATAAAGGCATCTATCTTTTCTACATGGGCTACTGTCCTTCTCTCAACATGTACAGTACCACACACACACACACACACACACACACACACACTTAAATCGTCCAGGTTCCTCTGCTTGTTACTGCCTGCCCCCATCGTCTCACTCACTCTTCTTACCAGGAAATTAACCTTGACATTTCCAAGATATAATTCCCCCTAATAAAATGAATGTGTACATAAATATATATATAAACAAACGTGTGAAATATTCATAGAGGGAGCCATACATGGAGAGGGACTGCATATCAAAGCTGATGGCACCGCTGGGGAGGGATTTCTTTCCCTATCTGCCATCTTAACACAGCCATCATCTAGGGATCAAGTTGCTGCTATAAACATTACTTTGCGTGGGCCTGTTGTTCCATTCAACAGAAAATGAACAATCTGCCTCACATGCGCTGGCTATTCAAAGACATGGTAAGAATTAGAATCATTATAATGGTCAAAGTGCAGCAGTAGTGGAATGTTGACTATTTCACAAAACATACTGACATGCTATACACTAATAAAAGACATTCTCACATGCTTCAAGGACAACACGACCAAGATTACACCATGCAAAGAGAGCAACACATAGTTTGGACGGTGAACAGTGGTCAACTCATGTATTTATTATAGCTACGGTGCCAGTAGTCTAGTCAAAGAGTATATTTATAGTCCATGCTTATGCATTTTCATGAGGAGTATCAGTCCAATTAAGTCACCTGAAATAGACCTTAGAGGTCATGATATAACATGCTTCCTTCCAGCTGTGCTGATACTGATTATGTACTGCACATAAATACATATACAGCATCTTTTTTAAATCATAAACTGATTTCACAATATTTGATATTTTTGTAAGTGATTTCACAATTGAAAACCAATGTCAGTGTGTGACCATGTGTGCATTACGCAACACATGTGTATGATTTCTGCACACGTGCACGGTCCCTTCATAATGGAATGAGAGTGATGCGGATCCAAAAAGGCTGGTATTAAAAGGCTGGACACTGGGGTGAGCCTATAGTGATGCAGAAGGGATACAGCAAAAGAGAGAGAGCGAGCGAGAGAGCGTGAGGAAAGCGTGCGGGTGGGAAGCGATCGTATAATACCATCATGGAGCGCCATCACTCCCCATCTGACCGGCCTCATTTTAGGGCAATGGAACTCCAGAAGCAAAGGCGCCAATGGCACATTATACTGCCTCGGAAAATCACCCTCATGTTTTTATTCATGCCTGAACCACAAACAACAACAGAATTTGATTTCCAGTGTAAATATTCTACACCAATACAGAGATGGAATGAATTATTTGTGAAAATGTGTGCATCAGGGAGGGAATTGTATTGTACGATAGATAGATAGATAGATAGATAGATAGATAGATAGATAGATAGATAGATAGATAAGTAATTAATTAGTTTCTGTTTCTCAGTTTAAAAAGTGCACAGATTTTCTGTAACATCAGACCAGCTTGTGCATTAATGTTTGAATGTGTTTTGTTTTTTCCATGTATTCACACCTCTGAATAAAACACCTCTGATCATTTCAGTGTAATGGCATCTCCATATCCTGTCCCGCTCTAATCACTGCTCCTTCCTGCTGGGCCCGTGTCATATCCTGCCGAGCCCGACGGCGGTAACTAAGATGAGGTACATGTACCACCTGCAGATCATACCGTGGATGTCTCCACGGTGACACAGGCCCTAACTGTGACAGCAGATCGCTATGCGACTTCAGGTTCTTAGCATGATGGGGAGATAGTTGAACTGGCAGATGGAGATCAACAACGGGGTGCTTTAGCAACAGTTAGAGAGTGTTAAAAATAAAACCTCAAGCCTGATTTAGTTTGATCAAAGAAAGGTACTATAAAAGGATGAACTGCAATGAATGTAAAAACAAGCAATAAAAGAACATGAGTGATTTAGGCATTAGCGACCACGTATCAAAATTATGAGACATGTAGAACTATGCTTTGTAATTGTATTTTGCGTCTTTTTAGGACATATTTGTACAAGAAAGACCATGTGACTATTTCAATGTTAGTTAAAACCACTGCTGCCCTTACAATTGCAGAAATCCAATGATCCTTCTCAAACAAGTGCTTAGCAGAGACCTCTAATGCTGGAAACACTCACAGAGGCATAGGTCCTCCATCATGTTGGAATTTCACCTTTCAGCCTCAGCGCTATTCACCAGCCACCTATCCTTGTTCTTCTAAACATAACATCATACCAGATCAATTAATACAGCTCGCAAGAGGCCAAATCCCTTGTTAACGATTTGTATTGAGGTTCCACTTGAAGGTAATCAATGGTGAGATATTGCCAGATTCTGAAAGGTAACCTTGAGATTGTACACTGTGGGCTAAAGCTGGTAAAATATTGCACTCACATCAACTGAATAACGTACAGTAGGTACTCATTCTATCAGAATAACAAGGTAATATGTTGCTCTCAGGTACATTTGATCTCTGCACCAAAATGATTAAAAGATTTCTAAATGTTCAGAAACTTGTTCTATAAAGTCAGACTGGCATTTAAAGAAGAGCAAAGAATGGATGTGTAAAATGGCAGCAAAGTTTTTCACACAGATCTCACAGTGCAACAAGACGTGGTGTGACTACAAAGTGTCTGCAGGAACCAGAAGCTTTTTGAGATAATTTTAACCAAATACAAGTTTCAATCTGAAGTATGTCCATTGTCTACATTAAATGAATCCAAATATGTGTTCATGCATTATATTATTGGAACATGAGAGATAATGAGAAATTTAAAAATGAGGATTGAAGCTGCCTTGATAGTTTTGATTTAATGTTGGTCTGGTTGTGAAGATAAGCATCGGCTCAACAAAATGAACAAGAATTAACAATAAACTAACAAACAAACCAAGAAAAATAACAAAAAATGACCAAAATAGTCCAAAAAAATGTCCAAATAAAGAAAAAAATATAAAGAAAGCAAACAAAAAAAAAAAAAAAAAAAATCACAGTCAACAAGGCCGAACAAAATATTTCTCAAACTGGATCAAAATTGAACAAAACATCAACAACATAAACAAGAATTGCCAATTCAAAAATAAACTAAACTTTCCACAAAATGGACAAAGCTCAATTTTTCCAGCACATAATTAAAAAAATTAATGTTAGACGGCACTGCAACATTAAAGCTCAAAAATGTGGACCTTAGTCAATAAATATGAACAAAAATAAACAGTATAATAAATAAGATGAACATAAATCTATAAAATGATTACCAAAATGAACACAAATGAACATCATAATAAATCTAATGAACATAAATAAACAACATAATCAACAACATGAAAACATGGGCAAGACAGCAAATACAGTATAATTAAGTCTTGGCAAGTTCAAATTGAAGACTTTTTCTGTAGAATTGAATGTAAGACATTTTAAAGACTTTTTAAGGACCTCTAGCAAACTTTCACTTCTTTAACTACATGCTTTACATTAACAGCTCATTCTGTTGTGCATTAAAGTCTCAAAAGAAGCATGAATATCTTATTTGTGTTCCACCCTGTAAATATCTGCTCCTGTCAACAAATGCCACTGCTATATGTGATTGTATAATAAAATATTGACTTCATAAACTTCAATGATAGTAAAAATAAACCTATACCCGCCTTTGCTACACCTAGCTGCAAGCATCATCGTTCTAAAAAAGTAGGGTTGAGTGTGCAAGAAATGTGAAATATTCTGTGGAAAAAAAGAATTCCCAGCATGTTGCAGAATACCAATATCCTTAAGCAGGCGGGGTTTTTGATGTATAGACTCCTGCCAGTGAATTGTACAGATGAGACACTTAAGGCAAGACAATAGTGTTATAGATTGTGGCAAGAGTTAAATCAATAGACCTTCTGAGGAGTAACAAGACACCCGGTAGCAAGTGCTAGTGCTACACACACATAGGAGGGGCTGGGAAACAAATGAGGACTGGCAGACAGAGGCTAAGACCTCAGTGTCACTGACTAGCCATTAGATGTTAGTGTGTATGTAGGTGTGCATCCCAGGCCTGCTCGAAACATGTGTAATGGATGTGCGTATGTGTATGTGTGAATGTGTTTGTAAAGCATAAGCAAGAGCAGATACCTGTGTTTCGGTTGTACTTTTATCTCTGCTTCTTGGCCCTGTAATCTCCCACTGGGCATCAAAGCAGAGCCCCATCACTAGCTCTACCACACCTCTATATATCCCCCAGATCCCTATGTGTGAGTGAAAGAAAACAGAAATAGAGGGGATTGAGAGTCTGCAAGAGTACATGAGTGAGACAGAGGAGAGAAAGGAGATATCACAGAAGAATTAAAAACAGGAAAAGTTGTGTGCGAGAGTGGTTAAGTGTGTCTGAGAGTAACAATGAGCCCCTTCTCTCCCCCA
>JAQQAE010000745.1:0-29951 GCA_029823295.1 Pseudamia nigra
AAGCACACAGCCAAGAAAACCAAGGAGTGGCTCCGTAAAAAGAATATCAACGTTCTGGAGTGGCCTAGCCAGTCTCCTGACCTCAACCCAATCGAAAACCTGTGGAGGGAGTTAAAACTTCGGGTTGCCTCTTACTTTTCATGATTCTAACCTTTATAATTTTTAAAATATTAATGTTTTGTGACAATTTTTTTCATATAGGAAATGAATGGAGAACTCTAACAGAATATGTGGTTTCCATTGCAATGACAGTGCTTTAATCCTTTGATTACTACTGCACTGAATAGTTGATTTAACTCTTGCACTTTTCCAGCAAGTTCAACTATTTTGACTCAGCAATCCCACGCAATCTCTTCAGAGATTGACAATTTTCTAGTTCAGGAAATGTTGACTGAAAAGTAAAAATGCCGGGTTAAAGAATGGTCAAAGACGCATGTTCAGCATAGTTGTTATGCTAAAATATTTAAATGTTGTCCAAAAAATAAATAATTACTTTGTGTGTTTATATATTGGCTGAGTGTATTTAAGGCTTATTGTACTACAAACTAAATGTTAATAATTATACAAATTGCATGCAAATCAATGTATAGGACTGAGTAGGACTTACATTTTTAGTAATATTTAAACTCAATATCAAACACAAACATAATTTCCTCACTCCAGAATCCAGTGAATGTCACTGCTTGACACTTCTTTGCGTTTCTTTTTTTTCTTTTGTATTTGAACTGGGCTTAGTGTTCATGTGTGATTTGTTATTTATGTATATTATTTATTTTCAGGAAGCGTAACCACCCCTTTAAAGGCGTGTTATCCAGTATGGGGGCTGTTAGACTCTAGGCGGTGTAAGTCATCATCAGGCTTCACTTTGAACCCACAGCCAACCTGACATGCCAGCCATGCTCTCTTAATGTATACATATGCATATTCAGACTAGAACAGGGTTTTAACAGAGCACTTTGATGTCTCGCCGCTATCCAAGATATTTGACACAAAGAGATTAAGGGTTTGTGAACTTATAGACAACTGATACGTGCCAGTTGGAAGCTGTCAATAGTCTGCAGATGGACAGTAGCAGTGTGGTTGCCGCTCTGTTAAACAAAGGATGCACAAGCAGTTTGAAAGAACATGTACTGTAGGTATTGAAACAAGAGTATCTGTTTGCTGCAAAGAGGAAACAAGAATTTTGCTTGTCATCCATTATTTGTCACAATAGAATCCATGACGGATTACAAATCATAGAGTTCACGCAGACATGTCCGCTTAGATTGTAGCATAATGCATACTGAAAATAACGGTAGCATAAATAATTTGTCCTGATTAGTAGCAGTGAAACATACTTTCTGTGAGAATGTATGTTACTCCATTGACCTCTGGCTATAAACATACAGTACAACCAGTTCTTTGTTAAAATGTGTCAGATATGAAATTTCATCAAGACTTTCCTGAGACACTGTGGGACTTTACACATCCTTTGTGCATTGTTAGAATGGTCCACTTTTTGCATGTGAACTGAAGTGTGTCAACAGCACAATAGACCAACTAAGCAAGCAGTCATACACCCTGGCATCCAACACGAGTAAATATAACTCCCCCGCCACCCTGTTGTGAGAAAAAACAACACCCTACTTGAAAGTTTTCATTGACTGTCAGTATGGAACCTGACAGTTGTTTACTTTGTGGCTGAAGGACGCAGTGTGGCGTTACCCAACTGTACCACGGCTCCCCCTTGTTTTTAAGTGGCTAGAATAGAATGGAATAGAATAAACTTTATTTATCTTTTACGGGAAATTCATGTGACCAGCTCAATTCAATATGCATGCCTTATTCTTCAGTCTGATATCAGCTGTGCTGTTGAACATTCTGATAGTGTGGGGATGAAGGATTTCCTATAGCGTTCAGTCCTGCAGCGTAGTGATGTCAATCGTCCGTTGCAGCTGCCTCTCTGTTGGGAAAGAGCAGGGTGAAGAGGATGGTCTGGGTTGTCCATGATGTCCTCCAGTTTCTTTTGTGTGCACCTGTTCACCACAGACTCCGGTGAGTCTTGCCTCCCTCCAACCACTGATCCAGCCTTTTTAACTCGTTTGTCCAGGTGTTTTACATCTCTCCGTCTGATGCTCCCTCCCCTGCAGACCACTGCAGTGGTAAAACGTGCAGCATCTTAGGGCAGACATCAAAGGACCTGAGCCCCTGTAGAAAAAATGGGCAACTCTGATCCTTTTGATACAGTGCATCTATTTTCTGGGATTAGTCCATCTTGTGGTCAAGATGTACATCAAGATATTTGTATGTCGGCACCACCTCAATGTCCACACTGCTGATATTGACTGAAGTAGACCCTCTGAAGTCCAGAACCATTTCTTTTGCCTTTATGATGTTCATCAGGAGGGAGTTTGGTTTTTTTTTACTCCAATGACATAGGGCATTTACTAAATGTCTGTACCCCCCTTCCTGTTCGTTCTTGATGCATGACACAATAGCAGTGTCATCAGGGTATTTTCGGACATGGCAGGAGTCAGAGTTGCATTTGAAGTCTGATGTGTACAGTGTGAACAGGATGGGAGCCAAAACAGTCCTGTGGAGCTCCAGTGCTGCTCTTGACTGTCTCAGAGACACATGTCCCCAGCCTGATGAATTGTGGTCTTCTTGTCAGGTTGTCTGTATTCCAAGAAATAAAGACAAGGGTCTACCCTCAGCCGTTTGAGCTTGTCTCTGAGTATGTGAAGTTGGATTACATTAAATGCACTTGAGAAGTCAAATAACATAATCCTCACATAAGCCCCAGCCGTGTTCAATTGAACCATGGTGTATCCAGGCATTTTAGTAGAAGAGTTTGGGCAGTCACTGTTCAGCCAGGTCTCATAGAAACACATGAAGCTAGCCTCTTGAAACTACTTCTGGATCCTCACCAGTGCCTCCAATTCATCCACTTTGTTGGGTAGTGAGTTCATGTTGCCCATTATGGTAGTTGGTAGAAAACTATCCTGGATCTTCTGAATCTTCTGCCCTTGACTTTGGCACCAGCCCTGCAACACATAGTCTTTCTCAGATTCAGTGGAACTGATTGTTTAGCTTCACATTTTTATCTGCCTCACATTCAAGGGTTCCTCTCTGGAGTAAATTCTTCTTTCCATATCAATGGAAAAAGGATACCACAAAAGATAGTCCTACAAGACATATATATATCCAAAATTTTTAAGAAAAAGTTGATAAAAAAGCACAGAGTTGTTGTCGGTTGCTTCCACCTGCATTGGCACGTTCTAGAAATAGTGGTTATTTACTAATGCCGCTTTTTTAATTCTATGGTTCCAATAGACTTTCAAGGAGGTTGAACTGGAAAGGCAGTGGATAGTTAAGTTAAGTTTCGTGCACAGGATTTATCACATAAGCGCCACAACACTGGCACATTACAGCAAAACCTTTGGTAAACTGTGATTGAGCCAAGAGAGGAGACAGGTCAATTACCAGGAAGTCACTGCCAGAAAAATATATACAGTACAGTACATATTCTATGCACACAAAGTTTAAGATGGTTTATAACTGTTGCATTTCCAGGACAGATAATAAAAAGAGACACAATCTGGTCTTGCTTCACTGTACAGAACATGCTGTTTTCAATTGAAGTTTGCTTTAAAGACACACTGAGGATGCTTGCCAGTGCCTTATAGAGCAGAACACTGGATTGCAAAGAAATTGCCTGATTGGTTTGTGATCAGGGTGACACAATGGTGCAGTGGGTAGCACTCATGCCTCACAGCTAAAAGGTCCTGGGTTCCATCCCAATGTCGAGTGGTGGGGCCTTTCTGTGTGGAATTTACATGTTCTCCATGGGTTCTCTCCAGGTACTCTGGCTTTCTCCCAAACATGCACTAATGCTTAGGTGAATTGGTCACTCTAAATTGTCCACAGGCATGAATGTGAGTGTGATTGGTTGTCTGTCTCTATGTGTCAGCCCTGTGATGAACTGGCAACTCATCCAGGGTGTACCCTGCTTTCACCCCAAGTCAGCTGGGATAAGCTCCAGCATCCCGACCCTTGCAGGGATTAAGGGGTAGAAAATGGATGGATTTGTCATCATTTTTCATTTTCATTTTCTAATGTATGATAATACATTCTGTGTGATCCTGTCCTGTAAGATGTAGTAATCTGTGTCCTAGGTGTCCTTTGAAAGAACAATATTCACATCACCTAATTTAAAAGCAGCAGTGGCTTAGGTTTGGGGGCAGGCCACCAAACCTAAGCTTTACATACAGAGATTTGATTGACATGTCGCTATGGTAACAAGACTTGATGGTGCAGTTGGATAGTTTAACCTGAGATGCAACACCGTAATATGACTTAGTTTGGCACTGCTTGCTGAAGTTTAACCACATTTGTAACCTAGCGGTTCGTATTAGCTTTCCTTATGCTCCAGTTCTTGTTCTTCTTCTGCTTCTGCCATTGGGCTATACTGCACAACACCGCCCTCACGATTTCCAGGGGTACTGTGTCTGCAGTTCTTTGCTGACTCACTCACTGGGATTGAGACAGTTGGAAAGCATGCAGGGACACCGGCCCTCAGGACCTAGAATTGCCCACCCCTGGCTTAAAGCCTAGAAAATACAAAAACACACACCCATTCCCATCAAGGTTTGATCACAATTTAAAATATCTATAGAAACTAAATGTGATGTTGGTAAAACACTAAAACCCCATATTAAATTGGACATTACATCCAGCAAAAATGTTGAACTTGAGAAATGTTATTGTTTTGGAGGACAGTACAGGCATTTGACTGAAATAATGGCTCCTGTTATTCCTGAACCTATAAACATCTTTTGAATATACTTAAAAACTAATTTGAAGCCTTATATCTGTCTAGCTTGTTGTACAAAACATGTAAGGGTGACTTGTGCATATAAACCTACTGACATAATCAAGTGTCAGCATGTGATTATTTACAACGTACAGTAGAATTTTTTTCAATAAAAACAGGCTGTCTACCTGTGGAGCCCTGTCAATAGAGGGTGCTAGGGCACTGCTGCACCTAGCGCTCATGAAGAAGAAGAATCACATAAAATAACTTCACACAAATAATAAAAATGTAAATAAAAATAAAATGTTTTTGTTTGTCAGTTAATGTTCAAGTGGCATATTTCCTGTTCCTCAGGGCAGCAACAATCTTTATCATAGAGACCCCTTATAAACGTAAATGGTGCACAACCCTTTTTGAGTCACTGGCCAACAGGTCCAGATCCTAGAAATGGAAATTTGAGGAGCCTCTTTTACATGGAGAAATCCTATTCAGTTCTGTCCCTGAAAACTCCACCATAGAAAAAACACCACAGGAAAAGCTTCATCCATCCATATCAAACAATGAACCCAAGACAGAGTTATATGCTACTACAAGAAGAAAGATTGGCTAACTGCCTATGATGAGGCCAGCACTTTGTCTTGTTTTCCATGTCTTCTGTTTTCAAATACCAATAATGATATCTACATGTATATTTACTACATAAACAACTTCAAGTACAAACCAAAAAAAGACCAACATTAACTGCAGTTGCCACATAAAAGCTGAGAAATGTTGACTTTCGATCAAATTTTAACAGTGAATGACAAATTCAGTTAGGAGACTTTCTTAATGACATTTGAGGCCTTAGATTCGCAGAACAATATTTAAGACATTTTAAGACTTTTATTTTTTTTTGCCTTTTGACTTGTACATGCCCTGAAAAATACTTTATCTTGTACTTTCTCAAAAATAGGTAGGACATATTTCCAAATACGTGCCCTGGTTGACAAATACTTAAAACTTGGAAGCACAATAGAATCCATTGGGCATATTGATGTATCGTCATTGGAAGATTGAACAGGGAAATAGAACTGCACTCAACAGAGTTGCAGAAACTGTAAATTAAAGATGTTGCAAAGTAAACTTTGAACTTTGGGTTCCAAGACATAGTCAGAGGTTAGTCTGAATGTCAACCTGTTTGCTAAGTTTGGTGAATGTAACTTTATATGTTTTTGAGTTCGAGCTTTTAAACCCTGTGATTTTAACCTTTGAATATTTGGCTCTAAAATCATAGCTTTAGTCCCAGGTTGATCCCCATGGTTAATTTATTTTGGAATTAGAGCCGGGACCGACACACTGCACCGACTGCCCTACCCACACCTCGACTTCGTGGGCAGAGCTAATAAAATATCTCTACATTTCTTTCTAGGGACTGAATCCAAATCCTCCTCCAGTGACTCCATGTGTTGGCAAGTCAGTCATCTCGCCCTTCCAGTCTTCACGCCGTCCACTGCTCTTTCATTCCCTCTCCACCCTCCCAGTCCATCAGTGTGTGTGAGTCAGTGTTTCAGAGCCGTGGGGAGTCTGGCAGCTTGTCTACCACTTCATCACTGACCTTCCTCCTTCTTCTCCTCCCGCTCCTACGCTGTCTTTTTTCCCTTCTGTTTTTTTTTCTCTCTCTCTTTTTTTTTTCTCATTTGTGGCCTGTCTCATGTTGACCTCTCCTGTCTCTCTGTCTCCCATTCTTTCGTTTCTCTCTTTTTCTGTTCCTTTATCACTGACTCTCACTCTGACTCTCACTCTGCCAAATAGTCTCATCGCTCAGCCTCCCTTTCCTTTTATTGTCCAGCTTTTTCTTCCCAGTCTGTATGTATGTTGATGAATGCAGAGTGGGGCTGGCACAATTACTCAGACTTGTTCATTTTCATATAAAGTGTTATTTGCCAAAGTGTAGTGAAAGCAGGGAAGAGCATATTCTCCTAGGTTTTATGAGTGGATATTAGATAGATTGTTGGGTTTAACTGCTAAGAAGGAGAGTACGGTAGGGAGAGAAAGAGAGTCCAGAATAGGCAGGGAAGCCAATGGGATCATACATGTTACAGTCCTGAAGAACTGGATTCGTCAACTTTCTTAGTACTAAAAGTCTTACTTTCTAGATTAAATGCCCAGAGATGCATCCTTAAGCTATTTTAAAATGATAACATGCCCATAAATAGCTTTAATGCAATCCTACAAAGTGTGCCACTCATAACATATTTCCATATCATCTTCCATTGCCCTAAAAACTCTGATTCATCATTTGTAGTCATTTTTCAGTCTGAATACTATTAATGCCAAGAAGCTATTCTTCATTTCAAAGTCAGAGGACCACAAGCCTCCACATAGCTGCACTTGCCCTTTTAGTTAGATTTATATGTGGGTTTCCATGTGTCCTTGCCACTGTGTGAAGGCAATGAGGTGTAGCTGACTTTTATGTACAAAACCATATAAAATGACTATGAATGAATTAAATGGGAGTAAAATATGAAGCAATAATAGATGCAGATATCTGCAGACTATGTGTCTTTTTGTACTCAATAAAAAGCCAACAGTCACTGCCCTCTGTCTGGAGGAAGGCTTACACTGTATTAAATATATTTTTTTGTTCATTGAGACTCACTATAATGCACACAAGTGTCAAAAGTGGAAGCACCAAAGAAAGAAGTCTCCCTTGACGTCTAATTTTGAATTTCCATGGTATAATATTTTTACTGCAGTTCAATGTAATTTCCTCTACTCAAATACTACTACAGACTTTCAGAAAGCATTGTTTTTTTAATTGTTGTTGGAAAGTAAATGATTGTTCTGCATGTAATGTTGGTTACATTTGCTGTGATGCTAGAGAGCATAGAAATCCTACATTTATTCAGTCAGTAACAGTCCATTAAAACTGTGGGTTATTATTGTGATAAAGTGTTAAAATGTCAGTGCACACTACTATTTATATTCTCTTTTTAAAGCTATCTAGGTTTTAGTCAGGCTGTACTGTATTGGCACATTATGACAATTAGTTTGCTACTCATAGCTGTAGGCTAGTAGAAAAAAAAGTTCAGTCTCAGAAGAAAGCATTATCTCTTTTAGCTATTCAGTCTGTGTTTGTGGTGATGCTAGAGGAAAGAAAGTAATACCATTTTCTTTGGTAAATGGAAAATACACTGCCTGGCCACAAGAAAGTTACCTCCTGAATTTAACCTTTAAGAGGTCCTTTAGTATCCTAACGTATTTTCCCTAGCGACCAAATGTCACCTTCCCAAAAACTGCTGTAAAAATATATATTAATATTTTTTTCCACTTTAAATGAGTTAGACTTTTAAAACTACTTCAGCCTGGAATATCAAAATCAAATACTAATTAGGTCATTGGTATTTTAACCCTTTAAATGCCAGAATAATGACATAATTCCAGTTTTTTTATTATTTAACTAAAAAAATGTAAATCATTTCCATAAAATAGATATCAATTAGTATTTGCTTATTATTATTATTATTATTATTATTATCATTATGGTCTGAGATGTATGTTATTGGCAGCAATATTGATTTTGTGCATTGTTATTTTTTTGCAGTGTCAGATTTAACAGAAATCTCACACTCGAGGTCCAAAGGCCAAAAAATGTCAATTTAGAACCATTGATAATGGCCATTCCCACCAGGTGGGGGAAGGGGGAAGTGTAATTCTTGGGGAACTTCATGTTATTTCCACACTTGCTTCACTGCTGTCCTTGCCCATTGTGCCAAAAGCAAGAATTGTCCATGTTTGGCCAAATGGAGGTGGAGCTTCAGGAGAGCAATGGGTCAGCTGGCTTTTCTGACATGGTAAAACTTTATAAAGCATTGGAATTTTCTTACAGTAGGTGTGAAAATGTTTTGTATTATATAAATCAGAAACTACAAAGGTCTGACTCCACAGCTGAGAGGAGCTGCCATAGGGACCTGTCAATCAAAGGCCATCACAACAGACATGTAGCTGATCATTTGCCTTAACATCTTAATAACTAAAAAACTTACAGATGGACCACCAGATCACTTATTACACGGTCCCAATGAAGTGTTTGAGACCATGATGACTCGTGACTTAGGTGTATTCACTTAGAATTATTTGAGAGTGAAGTGAAACTCACTGGAAGCCAAGAATGAGACCCCAGTGGCTGCTGGTCATATTACAATTTTAAGTTATTTTTACATTGGCCTCTTTGCATAGCACTGATCCTTGCCCAATATTTAATACTAACATTGTTTATGACATGTTTTTTTGCCCTTTAGCATAAATGTCAAAACATAACTGAGCCTAAAGGCATCACTGAAATGCTGATCTTGGAACACCACTAGCCAGACTAAGAAATACATCTGTAGTTGCCTTTTGTAGTCGACACATCAGTTGAGTCATATTTTTCGCTTAAGGTGCATCTGTCTTACAGCTAACAAGGACACAAGATATAGAAAACTGACTGTTGAAGGTTGGAACTGTGAAGAGTCGGACAAAGGGCTTCATAAATATAAACTTGCCTGTATAGAGTGTGTCTTAACAGCAGTAAAGAGGTGAGGGATGCAGTCCTGCCCACAACATAGTCCCTCAAACCATTCCTGAGCAAACCCTGAAGGCATCGTTTTATGGGCTGCCCACGCAAACAACAAAGATGACGCAGACGACAATAATTCTTCCTGCTGCCAGAGACGTTGTCTGGGAACTTGATGAGGCTGCAAGAAGAGCTGATAAAATGCATATAAAATATATTTCACTTAAAACAGTGGTGTCATGATTGAGTGATGGTGCACATCTGACTTTTCCAAAAGCTGACAATTGAACCTTAATGACTAAACAGAATTAAAAGGGAAAACATGACAAGTCAGATAAAATGTACATACTGCATATAATACAGGTGATGCTTCGACCAGTATTATCTAAATCAGATGGCACTGCATCCTTCTCACCATGTGGGTGGATGATAGCTTATGTTTGATTGGTGGGGGGCCTGGCAGGGCAGTGCTCTATTTTGAGTGTCCTTGGCATGAAAACACTTGATGTCCTGAGGCATAGCATGGCTTTGATTTCAGTATCTGTTTGAAAATGTGCTTAAGATTTCTTGAATACAGACACAGCCTCTAATGGGTAACTTTTAATATCCTGTGTAAATTTACCAAACACAAAACCGATATTAATATTCCTTGTGCATCATTACAATAAACACATTTTTAAATATTAGAAAAACACTCAAAAGCATCTGTTTTTGTTCTTAATTTTGACCCTCGAAAATCCCAGAAAACGTTCCTTCAAACTCCAGTCTCTAAACTCTTTTCCCTCATTGACCTTCAAAATGTGTTTGAAAGAGGACCTCAGTGTGTGGGGGAGAAATCATTTATAGTATGATGTGAAATAAACAAGATAAAATCAACATTATTGTACCCAGGAGGAAAATTGTCTTTTTGCTCTACAAGACCCACACCGTCAGGATATCTGATATGTCATCTCACTTCAGGATACTTTATAGAACATTTGGAGGCTTGAGTCTGAGATGAGATTCATGCCTGGTAGGTGGCTCTGGGTCAATAAATTGAACCGTTATGTGAGATAATCAGATGCATAGCTGCAGTCCAACTTTTCCAAGCTGCTGGCTGTGTAGTTGTTGTGTGATACTTCAATAATTCAAGTACTAAGCAAAACTTAAAACAGTTCTATATGACTCTTTATTCATTGCAGTTGATGATGAGTATTTCATGTTAATAAGCTGTCAGACAAAGCGGGATCTGAGGATTTCACTTTGATTTCATCTGACATTTTTCATGGTGTACAGCACTGCATTTTTCACAACTGGCTAATTTATAACAGATTGCTCATTTGGATCGGTATTAATGTCATACCAGCATTAAAAACTAAGCTTTCTTTTCTAGAGTTTGTTCTCATTAAAAAGGTTTTTATAGTGTATGTCTGACAAAATGAAGCCCACTACATGCATCAGTGAACTGATACGAGGGTTCTTTAGCACAGCCATTCCCAAACACAGCTGGGTCACCTGGATACTGGATATTTATATTGTTCTGATTATTGTGATTATAGTATTCTTGACAATAAATAGCAGCCTATTACCTAAGTATAAGTGTTTACGTGGATTAAAAAGCACAAAAATAAAACAAAGCTGTGGCTACAGCTGTTTAAAGTGGATCATTCATGTGCTCTAGAAAATAACGTAAACCTTGTAATATTACAAAATAGCAGTTAAAATGGTCAAGATTGTTAATTTGCGCACAAATTCACTCATTGATCATTTATAGATTAGTGATTTTGTTCCTCACAGTTTGTTATTTCTAAAACTTGGGTCCCCAGAAGAAAAAAAAAAGAAAGTGTGGGAACCACTGTTCTATTAAAATGCTTACTCCTCTGAAAAGACACAAAATGGACACTTAGTGCAAAGACATAGGCTTAAAGTGTTGAGTGTGTATGGCCCCAGGATTTTATGATTCACTTACTCTAAATGTACAGTATAAGGTCAAAATTATTAACCCCATGTGATATTTTTTTCAGATTTTTTTTCTCAGTTGCTTACGGTGAAAAGCCAAAAAACAAAAAATATTTCCCATTTGTAAATGATGACTTGGCTGAAACTTGCGCATTTCTGCACCTCATAGACCTCCCTGTCCACACCTATAAACTCCACCTTAAAAGGTCACTGCAAAGTGCCTCATGAATATTCACAATTACATAAATGAACCGGCCGTGCAGTGGATTCTGCTAATAAATCATGGCATCAGCGGCACGGAGTCATAGAGTCATAGTCAATTACCGTATTTTCCAGACTCTATGTTGCATTTTTTTTAAGTCTGGCTAGGGGGGTGACATATAAACAGGAGTGACTAATATATTAAAATATTTCACATGTTCATTGTTCGTCACACTGACAGCCGTCAGAGGTCACTCCAGGCTTGTGTACCTGCATCTGCCACACCTGTATCACTGACAATTTAAAATGTAAACATTACCCAGAAAATACGATATATAAATGGATACAAAAACATACATACATAACCAATAAAAGAACAATACAGACTAGAGCCATACTGCCTCAGCAGTGTATTGTGTCAGCGGCACCACCTGCACAATTTGAGAAATGAAAACAGTGGTTAGATTTAAAAATGGTTCATTAAAAAAGGATTGAGGCACACCACAGGCAGGGGGCAACACAGGCGAAGTTAGAGAGATATTCACACATTCAACTTACCCCAATCAACAGCTCATGAATGGCAAGTTATTGAGAGAACAATGATACTGTCAAAAAATTTAGACAAAAAGCTCCAATCTAAGTTTTACTGAAGTCAGCCATCATTCCAGTGGAATTAGACTGATCATTATGAGACCGACAGAAAGTCAAGTGTGTTGGGACCGTCTACAAAGTACAACAGCAGAAACAGATGTCGCAAATAATATTCAACAACTTCACAATGAAGCATTTTGTGGACATGAAACTCACTATACATACTTACCTCATCATAGTGATACTACAACCCTTAGTGGAAAAAAAGCAGCAATAACAAAAATCTTGCACTTTCACTTTAATAAAACTCTGGTTATGTCTTGTTGTTGACCTCACTATGATCAGACTGATGTAACATTTGTCTCTTAAAAACTTGCCATTCATAAGCTATTGATTGCTGAAAGTTTAACATGTGAATATCTGTCAAACTTCATCCAAGTTGGAAGACTTGGCATGTAGTGTGAATACAATATGCAACAACAATATTGTATGCAACTTTTAAATGCATATTTATATTCTTTCGATAGGTGTAATTTCCCCTTATGTTGCTGCCCCTAAATGTGTGTTGGAGTTAAAGTTGGGTGTCAGTTTACGTGAGGCTAAGCAGCATCTCAGACCAAGTTTGTTTTTTACAGAGCCCATCATTTGCATGAGAATTGGCATACCCAAGTGTTCAGCCTCATTTTGTGCACAAGCAAGCTTTATAATTGAGGCCCCAGAACTGGAATGAGAAGCACAAGAAACATTTTGAAAAGAATCAAATTTCCATGGGGACTAATAATTTTGACCTCAACCGTACGATGGGGATATGCAAAGACGATGGAACAGAAATGGAAATTGAAACGGAGGATACGCAAACAGTCACCATACCATACCATCTTTATTTATAGAGCACTTTAAAAACAACATCATGGCTGGCCAAAGTGCTGTACAATAAAATAGACATAAAAGACAAACCCAGGCCAGACATAAAAACCAAGACATGAGGAAGATTAAAAAAAAAAACACTGGGGGGGGTGCTTCACAGAAAATAAAAACATTTAAAAATTAAACAACCAGCCAAATTAAAAAAGATAACTAAAAACATTGTCAGTATGTCAATATAGCTCAAAGGCCTGTGAATAAAAGTGTGTTTGTAACTGGGACTTAAAAACAGTAACTGAAGGAGCTTGTCTGATGAGCAGAGGGAGCTCGTTCCAGAGTTTAGGACCCAGAACAGAGATGCTCGATCCCCTCTAAGTTTCCTCTGTGGCTTTGGAACGACTAGAAGCAACTGGTCAGATGACCTGAGGGAGCCAGAGGGAGTATATGGGTGCAGTAGGTCAGGGCGAAAAAAAAGAGGCGTAGCCATTCAAAGACTTAAAAACAAATAAAGGAATTTTAAAACGGTTTTGGAAATGAACGGGAAGCCAGTGAAGGGAGGCTAAAACTGGGGTGATGTGCTCTTGCTTCCTTGTACCTGTTAAAAATCTGGCAGCAGCATTTTGGACAAGCTGAAGCCTAGAAATTGAAGCCTGACTAATTCCAGCTGAAAGCAAGTTGTAGTAATCCAGGCGGGAAGTAATAAAAGCATGAATTACTGTTTCTAAATTACGTTTTGTTAAAAAGGGCTTCAATTGACAGTTGTCTGAGGTGGAAAAAGCAGGATTGCACCATTTCAATGACTTCTTTATCAAGTTTCAGGGCAGCATCCATTTTAACCTCTAAATTAGTGACAACTAGCTTCTCATAAGGGGCCAGAGAGGAAAGGTGGACAGAGGGAGAACTGCTGGGTCGAAAGAATATGACAAAAAATCCAGGTAACAAAGAAAAAATGAAAAAATCGGCCAAAATTTTGTTCCGGCTAACAGGAAATATTCGGGTAACTCAAGAGATGGACCCAGAAGTGAATTATCGCTTGGATGTAAACAGTCAACAATAACGTGAAAGCTCCCACGGGATGTAATAGGCCAAATGCTAACTGCGATTAGCTCAATATCTCTGCTACAGTGCTGTGGCCTAACAGCCTGACACAATGCTGGACCCGGCAGCTCTGGGTCTAGCATTGTGGTATTAGTTCTGTGGTTCCGTCTGCACAGACTGAAGTGTGGTCAGGTGGTTTGAATGAATCAAAATGGTCTGAGGTTGGTCATCAGATCAGACCTGCAAAATCAGAAACTGATGCAATGTTAATTCAAAAAAGCTGCAACACAATGACCGAGGTTGCCATCACATCATAAGTCACACAAAAAATCAAGAGATGTATGTCACATCTAGTAGTAGGTGAAAATGTCTGGTGTAACTTGGTCACAGTACTTTGTCCTCTACCCTACCACCACAAATTAAACACTTCATAAGTAAACAACGAAAGGTGTGTAACATAGATGTAAAGAGTAAGATAAGTAAAGAAGCGTGAAGGGGTGTTGAAACATTTACAACTCGATACATTATAGGCAAACCGCCTGCAGCTGCAGATCATTTGATGCTCCTGAACGTCACTCGAGGGTGCAGCGAGTCCGAAGATGAGACGTAGACAGACAGTACTTTGTACCTCAGCGCATGTCAAAACAACGGCTGCTGCCCTCAGTGTCCACCTCAGTCCAACCTTGGCCTTTTTTGTCTGACCCCTTGACTTGGAACCAATGAGACGGCAGCTTTCGGTGATGTCATGAGAAAGTGATCTGTGATGGAGGAAAGCTGATTCTCTGTTCTCGTGTGCAGCTCATTCATAAAGTTTTATTCTGACAGTAAATGCAACACAGGTGCTTATTGCTATGCAGATGCTGATACTGCAAAGATTGTATTGTATGTAAATAACAGCTGCTGTGTGTGTGTGTATGTGATGTGAGCAGCTATTTGGTAATCTCCTCCCATGGATTGCAGAGAAGTTATCTTTTCTGACAGAAGAAAGGCCTAAGAGAGGGAGGAGGTGCTCTAAATTCTAATCTCTCAACAGTTTGTCGATAACGCTGCTGGCGGTTTCACAACCCATTCTGCTCTCAGCTCTGTCAATTGGGTAAACCCGGCACAGGGCAAGATATTTCTCTCTCCCTCACACATGCACACACACACACACATGCAGAATCAGCACAATATCAAGGCTTCTTTACTTCCCCCTCTGATGATAAGAGAGGAAGGGCAGCACGAGGTTGTTTCTTTTTTGGAAACCTAGAACTAGGTGTGCTGCTGTGAAGTACTTGATGAATCTGGGCTTTACATGAGTGCTCCGCCTTCCACTAGTCCTGTCTCACTGCGCAGAGGAAGAACTGAAGTGCTAATCATCAGCTTCAGTGCCACTCGTTCAGCTATTGTTTCATGATGTATAGGTTAAGTAACAAACTTAGTCTTGTCAAAATAGTATGGAATGCATCATTTTGGCTCTGCATTACATTTAGGTCAAATGGTGCGGGCGCTTAAACCAATTTCAAGGTTCCTACTTGTCCTGGAAAACCTGGAAAATAACAATTTTCCAGTGATGGAAGACATGGAAATGACAAAAAAGTCAAATAATCTGGAAAAGCTTAAGTTGTGATGGAAAATGATTTCTTCTCCCTCTGCTTTTCGCTGCTTGGTGAGTGAACATAAATGCATGCACGTCTGTTGTCACGTTGTCTTCAATGGGCAACGTTGCATCGAAGTGGCGCAGCGTGACACTACCAGCCAGTCAAATCAGCATGTCCCCTCAGAGCACAACTCATACCCAGTCGTTCCATTTGACTTTGTTGACTAGATGAGACTTTAGACTTTTCAGACCCCAGTAAGGACTTCTTTTTTCCAAAGAAGCATATAGAGGTGAAACCAGTCATTTTCTGTTGAAGAGTGTTGCCGGTATTGGTCCATGATTGTGTGCACCGTGGGGTGGATGGATGTATGACGGAATAACATATCTTTCCTGTAGCAGCTGGAAATGGCCTGGAAAGAACTGGTCAAGAATTTCATGAAAAGAGTCGGAACCCTGAGTGTGAGTTATCTAAAGCAGCAATATTGTCCTCTGTGTACCCACGTATTCTTCAGTCAGCTCAGCATATACCCACTTCTCCATCCACCCTGATATGCTGGTAAAATTAACCACAACTCACTGCTTTGACGTCATCGTGCGTTTCGCTGTGCAGTTAGCGTCTACTCCTTCCTGAGCTCAGATCAGGACTCCAGCATCACAGTTTGACAGGTAACCTCAGTCTCCACCTGCACTAACTCCACACCAGTCGGTTCACACCAGTGCACTCACAACGTTCTCCTCTGATCTCACAGCGGAAGAAAAAAAACGTGTCTCCTCTTTATTATCATGTAGACCTTCTGTACTTTCTGAAAACTCCTGTTTTTACCTGTTAACATAATGCGAAGGAAAAAAAAAACAACAGAAAAGTCTCAAATCTCTGGATGTGTTTAATGAAATCATTTATAATCCTTAACCAATTGAGGATATTCATATATTTTTATTGTCCTCTTTAAGTGACCTGAAAATTATTAAAGTCATATTTAGGCCAAATTGTGATATCTGCCTCACTCTACTCTCCTAACGCTGCTGATTCACTGCGCCTTATTGGCTGTACCCTCAGCCAATCAGAGTGCTTGTTACATTCCACAATTGCTTTCTGCCTACCTCATCGATTTGACTTGGGCATTTTTTTTTGTATATATTTTTTGAAAATCTTAAAATATGACAATAATAGTACAAGGCTAACGATAATGTGTATAAATTGTTCTTTATTGTACAGGTAATAATGTAAATTGCACATTAATTGTCATTAATACAGTGACATATCCATAACTTGGCACATATAGTATTATATGGTACAAAGCAATGTTTACACTTAAAAATGGGAATAAAACAATAATTCAGCATACTCAGAATTTACTTAATGCCAGATTTGTTGCTTACTTTGTTCATTTTTATACATTTATTTGATTCTTCTGACTGGTTTGCTCATTTTGTTGAGGTTTGTTTAAGTTTGGGGGTAATTTGTTTACCGTCATCAAAGTCACTTTGAGAATTTTGGTAAATTTTGTTCTTTTTTCTTGTTTTTTTGTTCAGTGTTGTTGGGTACAACATCCATTTATACTAATTGAATTGATTATTTTGTTCATTTTTGCTCATATAATTAATTTGTGATTATTTTGTACATTTATGTTTTTTGTTGCCCCTTTTTGGTTTATTTTTAATCATTTTATTAATTTATTTTTTTAAATTTTTGCTCATTTTCTTGTTCGTTTGTTGTTGAGCTTTGCCTATTTTGTTATGTATTTATTATTTTGTTCATTTTTGCTCATTTGTATTTGTGTTCTCTTTAATTTAGCTTATTTTCTTAATTTATTTGATTGTTTGGTCAATTTAGCCCATTGTGTTGCTCCTTTTTGTTAAGTTTTTTGTAAATTTTTGCTTATTTTGCAAGTTTATGGAGCATTTTGTTAATTTTTGCTCATTTGTAACTTCTTCTTTGTTAATTTTTTCTTGTTATTTTGATTTATTGGATTATTTTGCTTATTTTTGCTTATTTTGTTAACTTTATATATTTCAGCTCATCTTGTGTTTTAATTCATTTCTGCATACGTTGTTAATGTATTAAACTATTTTGTTCATTTTTGCTCAGTTCACAGTGAAATAGAACAGAAGTTCACTTTGTTCCTTTTCACCAGTTTCACCTGTAATAGAAAGTTTTTCATAGATTTGATTTTGTTGTGTTGCTATCTCTGGTATTGATTTGATTCCTTGCACTTAAGTCACACAATTACAGCTCAAAAAACACATTTGTGTTTTAGTCCAACTTTAACAAAATAGTAAGCCTGGGTGGATTACTGTTTAAATAATTAACTCCTATAATGTTTCACTCTATAATGGGTTAAATTAACACTTAGGGAGTAAAAATCTTGGCTGAATTGGTTATTGTTTCAAAATTTACTGCCCTATTCTGCAGATATTCAGAACAATAAACTTTAAGGGCCTGAAAATGTGTCCTCGTTAAACATATAATTAGGATGACGCTCATCTATGATGGGCTGGCTTACAGCTCACAGCGGAATAAAGAGAAATAAAATGTGGAAGAGCTCAGGACATAGCCAGGGTGTCCTTAAATCTCTGCGAGAACAGTCGAGTCCAAAACCCTCTTGCGCTGTTTCTTTGGAAAGACACAGAAAGCCATAAATAGCAGCGAGATTGTCCGTGTCTGTGGGAGTGCAGTGCCGTGCCACCCACCCCAGTAAACAATTCATACCAAGCTTTTAGCCAGAGTGCAGTGCTACATTTGAAATTGAGGTTTAAGGTTTGGGCCAAAAAGGTTTGGGCCAAAAAGCTTGCTTGAAGTGGCACTTGGCAGCTCTATCACCACCTGAAAACCAAACCAACATTGCAGACGTTTAAATCGTGTCTTTTTAATAGCAGATGAGTGTATACTGTACAAGGGCATGTGTGTCTTACTTATACTACCACTGTTTCACAAGCAAAGCTATGTCATAAATGCAATTGCATATTATGGAGGAACATCACATATTTCTGGGTTGTTGACTAATCAAAGAGCACTGGCAGAAAATGGACACAATCTAAGGAAGAAAATGAGATAAGCCAGATAGGTACAAAATCATTCTTAGGTATTTTGACAAATCAGTTTTGGGATGTTTTACAAGTACAGCGGTACCTCATCACACGAGCGCTTCATCAAATGTACCACTTTTTTGTGACACGAGTAAGATATCGGGTGAAATTTTCAAGTCAAAACAATCGAGTTCTCTGGGAGAGCTTAACGTAGGGCAGACACCAAAACAAGTCCAGGAAAAGATGAGGATATTGAAGCAGGGTTACAAGTGTGGGTGGGAGCAGCACGGCTGCCTCCACCAGCAAATCACAGATAGTCAAGTGGAGAAAATGGAGCCCCGACTGATCATTCACAGGCTCTTTTTTTCTGTGCTTTTATTCTCACCACACAATGTTTTTGCACCTTTTGTTTTTATTTAATGTTTCATTAAAAAACTCTGACCTTACATTGTCTGTTCATTGGCATGTCATCAAAATATAAGTACAGTATAAGTATGTTTCAAGAAGTGTACAACTACAATCAAATGCAGGCAAATGTGGGGTTTAAAACATCTTTCAAATAATAGAAAAAGGACCATCCATGCATTTATCCGACTCCACAAAGTAACAGTACTTTTACTTCAGTACTGTTTTTGTGTACTCTACCCAACACTGTAAACAGGGTATAAACACATCTGTAACAGGGTGGCTGTTACAGATGTGCAGTATATTTTACACATGGTTGCCTCTGATGTGACTGAATCTATTGTTCTTTAAAATGCTCCAAATCCAAAGTTCTTTCAAACATAGTGCAGCTGTGGTGAGTTTATGATGCTCAGGAAAACATCGCCTTAACTTGCAAAATATCTTTTATTTATGCAATGTCTTGGTCCTAGAACTGCATCAGGAAAACTTTTTTCAGAGAACAAGAGAGAGGCCATCTTAAAGCTTCCATTAGTTATTCATCATCACCTGAAGACAATGAGCTGCCACACAAAGAATACAATTAAAGCGCATTCATTGGAATTGCAAATTTTTTTGCGGTAATGCCTTTTAAGATATCTGTACTGTTCTGTGAGGCATGAAGCATCCCCCAAATGTCATCAGCCTGATTTAAATAAATTATCCGGAACTCTGGAATGCAGCAGAAATGCAAACCACACAGATTACCAGGAATTCTTTTACCCAGGTCAGCAAATTCCTAATAATAAAAGCTCCTGTAAATGTTGGTGGAAAAGGGGCTAATGCATGATATTTAAGGAACGTTGAAAATCTCTGGATCTTTTTTACATGGAGCTTTTGTTTTGAACAGTTAGTAGAGCATCACTTTATTCACACCCTGTCTGTAACACAAGGACTTGTCTTTATTCCATTTCCGGTGGGACGCTCTCGTCAGATTTAAACATGTTTATTAAAAGCTAATATGTGTATGACGCTGCTCAAGACATGCTCTAGGACAGTCTGTGCAAACCTGACGCAGATGGCCCCTGAGATCTCAAATCGCCTCCAGCACAGCCCTGCATCATGAATTCATATGACTAAACCAGTGTATAGAAGAAATATGTTTTGGAGTTTGTTATAATATTGTTATTTATTCATCTTAATTCAGGAGGAGGCTGGGGAGGTGGAGGAGATTATGTTTCAGATTTATGGGCGAGTAGTGGTTGGCGTGTGCACAGTGTAGTGTATTGAATAAAGATGATTAGCGGCGTTTAAGGCAGGGATGAAAATAAAACAGGCTGGAGAAAAGAATTCCACGCTTGCCTGAACTGCACACAGGCTTCATCTGCTAAATCAAATCGTTATGAATGCAAATACGTCTCACATGATGAACCGGACAACAAACATGGCAGAACACAATATAAAGTAATCTAAGATGACAAAATGTGTTCCTTGGTCTTCCAACAACTCTGCCATCGTGCTAAAACATTCTGGTTGGTTAAGGTTTAACAGGTTTTTAAGGAGGTGACATTGGATACTTGACACGTCACAGTGGAGAAGCTGAAATGTTTGTTTCTACATTTCTTGTGTATTTTGGTTTTGTCGTGCATGTGAATGGTCATTATATTCTGCTAACACGGGTCTGCAACCAATACAAACTAAAGAGACATTTTGGACTGAAACAAAAAGAAAATAATGTGACTGGAGCCGCGAAAAATATCTGAACCCTTTGTGCAACACATAGGATGTGATGTGTTTTAGCTGAACATCTTTAAAAAGAACTGGTTGGTTAATTTATTCAATGTTTTGTTTGCTAACTTGTTCGTGTTTATTTATTTGTCCCATTTTTTGTTTATGTACTGGATGATTGAATTACATTCTGTTTATTTTATTGATTATTTGGTTCATATTTTCATCATTTTTTAAAATTTTGTTTATTATATCTGTTTTGTGACTTTGCTTTTTTGCCCATTTTCCAGATTCTTTTTGTTCAGTTTTTCCTTTTTTTCTTTTCATTTATTTTTACTTTAGATTTTTCTTTTGTTTACGGTTTCGTTTATGTTTCTTAATTACTGTATTTTCCAGACTATAAGTCACACTTTTTTTCATCGTCTGGCTAGGGGTGCGACATATACGTATATTAAAACATTTTACGTGTTAGTTATTTTCACACTGAGAACACAGCTTCACGGCAACCGGGAGGATGCGCCATGAAACTTTCCAGCACGTCATTAGACGGATTGACAAGACATGGACTTGAGTGACAAACAAAACCATCCTGTCGGGATCAGAAAGGCCGGAATAATTGGAAATGGAACTGATGCTGAGTCTGACGACGGCCACGCAGAGGAGGAAGTGGTGCTTCGTCAACCTCCGGAGTTGTTCAGAAGCGACACCAAGGATGAAGAATTTTAAGGATTTAGCGATTAGGAGTGAGATCGTGAGTTTGGTGAACTTGTTATATTATGTTCTTTATGCTATAGTTACTGCATGTGAATAACTGTTAATGCAATATATTAATATTCAAGAAACCTATTCCATTGGTTATTCTCTATTCTATTTTTACTATAACTTGCCTTTCAAGATGAAATGTCTGTTCTTGGTGTCAGATTTTGTAAAATAAATTTCCCACAAAAAATGCGACGTATAGTCCAGTGCGACTTATGTACGTTTTTTCTTCTTCATTATGCATATTTTCGCTTGTGCGACTTATACTCAGGAGCGATGTATAGTCCAGAAAATGCTTTTGGTAATTTATTTGGCTGCTTTGTTCGGTTTTTGTTCAACTTATTTAAGTTATGTTATTCTTTTTTTCAGTTTTAGTCATTTATGTACATTTTTATGTTCATTATGTAGGTTTTTTTTTGTCCCCCTTTGTGTTGATTTACCACTTTTGTTGATGTATCATAATGTGTTTTTGCCATCATTGCATAAAGGTATAGGATAAAGAGCCATTGAAGGGGGGCTAAAGAACCACCTGTAGCTGCAGGTTGCAGACCCCTGTACTAAGACAAGGTCAAGGTCTTACCGTAGGTGGAATGTTATGTATCAAACCTTTAAATTTTGCCCTTTCTTTGTAGAAGTTAACTCATAAATATTTTAATATGTTCAGACAAATGGGATTTGAAAAGTCCTGAAAGCTCTAAACAAAGTGACTGAAGTTGCCATTGGAGACGATTCCCACCGCTGACCGCATCTGACAGCGGAATTCAATCTGACCATCAGAGGTGAATACAAAACACACACACACCCAGAGAGCCTGATAGAGGTGAAAGTTTGGTAGACTCTCTTGAATGGTAAAGACAGGTCATTCTGTCCTTTGACACCAAACAAAATCCCTTTTTTTTTTCTTTTTTTTTTGCATTTGTTCCCAAGATACAAAACATCCATTATCTCCCATGTGTCCCAGGGGAGAACACAGGAGATGACACTGACACAAACACAATCACATGCATGTAGGGATGGTGTTAGCATGAAGACAAAGAAGATAAGGACATTTTCTCTTACTCTGTGGGCGGCTGTGGCTCAGTAGGTAGAACGAGTTGTCTGTAAGCTGGAAGGTTAGTGGCTCAATCCCCTCTCATGCTCACAGGCCAAAGTGTCCTTGAGCAACTTGCACCCAGTGAGTGTCACTGGTGTGTAAATGGCTGAAGGGAAAGCAGTGTAAATCACTTTAAGTGCCTTAGGTTGCTGCGCAAGTGCAAAACCATTAAATGTACTTGAGTATTTTTTCTTTTAAGATATACTTTGGTTTTGCAGAATACTTTTTACCCTACCCAGTTACATCTGCAATAAAAAAGTACCTCTACTCAATTAAATTTGGCTCAACACCTTAATGAGTAAGAGTAAAAAAAATCCCACAGCAGTGTAGAAATGGAAAACTGTTCTGTGGTCAAATGAATGCCTCAGACCATTTTAAATCATTTTCAGACAGCGGCGTTTCTGGACCATGTTGACCCTACATTCTGTTTTTATTTGCATTTCATGCACCGTATTTTCCAGACTACACCTCACGTTTTTTTGCACAGTCTAGCTAGGGGAGCGACAAATATATTAAAATATTTTGAGTATAGGGTGTTTGTCACACTGACAGCCACTAGACGTCGCTCTAGGCTTGTGTGCCTTCATCTGCCGCATCTGTATTACTGACAATTTAAAATGTAGACATTACCGGTAACGACCATACCTGCCATCAGCTTCACACCGAATGTGTCAGTGCCATCACTTACCCGGTGAGGCGGGGAGGCGAGCTGCGAGCTCTCGCTTGTGGCGTCAAGCGCGTGGCCGCCCTGCTGAGCGCTTGAAGCGCGTTCCCCAAACAAATGCGACCTGTCATCCTGAGCGACTAATACACGTTTTTTTCTTCTTCGTTATGCATTTTTTGGCTCGTGCGACTAACATTCCGGAGCGACTTATCACCCGGAAAATACGGTACATCTCAACATTTGTGGAACTGAGGTTGTAAGTTAACAACAAAGAACAAAGTAATCAAGTAAATCAACAAATGGAAAAGACCTGATTCTCGTTGGTTGTCGGTGGGCGTATTGTACAGTTGTCTACTTCAGTCAGTTATTGTAGTGCAGCTGCTGTCATCAGCACTTCCCAGGATGCACCACGTGGAAGCTTCTTCATGCATCCCAGGGTCAGTGAACGGTTCAAACATTAGAACAGCCTGAAAACCTAATGGATGGAGCGAATGAATGCCTCGCCTACGGCCACGACCAACCCCGAACCACCTGCAAATCGAAGAAATGGAATATAATAACATCAGACTCACGTGTGTAGTGAACCCCAGACCACGGAACATTTTATGAGATATAGTTCTGTTCCACAATGCACCACAAAAGACCTGTCTGTATTAAATGCATTCATGCTCATCCGTGTCTACTGCAAGAGATGACGTCTGGACAGCGGAGAGAAGAACAAACGTGAACAAATTGGGTAACAAAATGAGTGAAGTGAACGAGTTTATCAAACTAACAAAACGGAACATAATAGGCAAAAATGAGCAAAAAATTGGCAATAGAAGCAACAAAAGTGAAAAAACAAAACACACTGATCAACTACCTGGAAGATTAAAACAGTGGCAGATTCATTGCTTCCAATCTAAAAGTGTCTTTTTCATTATTTTTTATTTATGTGCACATTGCTACTGCAGTTTTATGTTGATTACAGGCAGAATTTTTATGAGTTAGAGGCGTACAATCAAAGACAATACATGACGAAGTTCATGTGGCTGCATATAGGGGTGCTGAAAATATTTTTAGTGACAAAAGTGGGATCCTGCTGAAGTAAATTACTATTAATGAACAATATGCTCAGGTAAATCAACAGAAAATGCACATAATTGGGAACAAAATGAGACAAGTTAACGCAAGTTTTTACAAAAAGAACAAAATGATCAAAAATTAACAATTTAATCAAGCAGTGAATGAAATCGAACAAATCAACCAACGAAATCCAACAAAAATTAAAGCGGGCAAAATAATCATTTAAATTTAGTAACAAGAAAATCAGCAAAAAATTGCAAAATAATGAAGTACACAACTGGTAAAAAGTTTTAGAACGCACCAATTTTTCTAGTTTTTTATTGAAATTCAAGTAGTTGAAGTTCAATGAATAGCTTGAAATGGTACAAAGGTAAGTGTTGAACTGCCAGAGATTTAATAAAAGATAAGGTTACCCAAAACTGAAAAATAATGTACATTTCAGAATTATACAAAAAGGCCTTCTTCCAGGGAAAAAGACCTTGATGTTAAACAAGCAATTTTGGGACACCTTCAGGAATTAGTCGCACCAATTGTCGAGGCTTGATCAACCTCCATTGGTGCAGGACAGCTTTATATTGTTAACCTATGTCTTGTTCCCTGAAAAAGGCCTTTTGGTTTAATTCTGAATGTACATTATTTTTCAGTTTTGGATAACCTTAATGTTTGTAACCTCTGGCTGTTCAACACTATTCACTGGGCTTGAACATTTTAAATTTCAATTAAAAACTGGAAACACTGTGGTGTTCTAAAACTTCTGACCGGTAGTGTATATTTGTAATGAAAAAGAAAAGATTAAAAAAAACTTCTACTGAGTTACATTTGAATACACATGTATGAGGAAAAATAAAATGAAAATGAGCACAAAATTAACAAAACAACCAGGTAAATGTATTTATTTATATATTTATTTGAGAGGGACTGTGTAAATTAATGTACACTGACCATACACAAGCCTAGTGCGACGCCTAGTGGCTGTCAGTGTGATAAACACCCAATACTTGAAATTCTTTAATATACAAGTCGCCCCGATGTATATGTCACTCCCCTAACCAGACTATGCAGAAAACCGCAACTTGTAATCCGGAAAATATGGTATATACGGTAATCAGCTAAAACAACGAAAAAAAAACAGACCAGAACAAAATAATGCAGCAAATTTACTGAATAAGTGAAAAAAATAAGCTAAAAATAACAAAAAATGACAAAATAAGCAACAAAATGAATAAAATGACCAGAATGAGCTACAAAAATGAGCAAAATGAACAAAATAATCAAGCAAATAAACATAAAATGAACAAACCGTGAGAGGAAATAGGAAATAAAAAGAACTGTTTCTTAATAGTGTTTGTAATTGAGCCTTAAATGTTTGTTGTAAAATCCAAACCATGCAGCTGTTTTAGAAAAATGCCCTGTTGTGTCATCTGGGACGACACGTTGCTGTTGTCAGAACTTGATTGTGCTTGTTTAACAAAACACACCACAGTCAAACGCAGACCCCAGAATATTCTATTTCTATTTAAATATCCCGATGCCGCAGAAACACACACCTCAGCGGTGACTAATGCACGCACATCACCATCTGCGGAGACGCACTGCAGTGTTTGTCAAAGAATTATATTAAAGGAATGTTTATCGCAGTCAGTCAAACGTGGCCCGAAGAGCTCCCTGGGTGCACATTAGATCACACACCGTCTTTTTAAGCTGCTGCAGTCAGGGCTTTTAAAGGGAATGTTGTCAGTGCTTAAATTATGTGAACTCCCCTCCTCTTTGAAATTCACAAATAACCAGTGTTGTGTCCAGTCACAGAGACAGTTCTCATCAAGACAGATGGTTACTTTATAATTCTAGCCAAACTGCAGGTGGAAACGGAAGTACAGTGGTACTCCGGCTAACGAATGCTTCTGGTAACAAAAATTTTGGATAGCAAAGAAAAAATCTGTCACAATTTTGTTCCGGCTAATGGGAAATATTCGGGTAACGCAAGAGATAGACCCGGAAGTAAACAGTCAACACAATAACGTGAAAGCTCCCGCAAGGTGTAATATGCCGCGAATTAACTCAATGTCTCTGCTACAGAGCTGCTACTTAACAGTGCTGTGGCCTGTCACAACGCTGGATCCGGTAGCTCCGGGTCCAGCGTTGTGTTAGCTCCGGCTGTGTTGTTAGCCAGCTCCAGAGTGTTATTAGCTCCAGTTAACTGCGCAGCTGTGTTGTTAACCAGAGCTACAGTAATAACACTCCGGAGCCAGCTAACACAGCCGAAGCTGTGTTGCTAGCTGTAGCTAACAACAGCAGCCTTAAACACGCTTGCTAACAACACAGCCTGTGTTTACAGCTGTGTAAACAGCTATGGACGGTGCAGGACCGAAAAACACACAGCAGACAGAGACCTAGTGTCCACTGACACACGCTGCAGGAGGAAATTTATCACTGCCAAGTCATAAGCCAAGTTGAAAATAGATTCTAAATAATTTTTAAAACTAATTTCATGCATTCTGTTTCAGAAAATTAATATAACTTCCTTTTTAAATAATAATAATGAATAAATGTTAAAGTGTGTAATACATACTTTATATGGGAGTTTTCGTGGGTTCAGAACGGATTAATTTGTTTCACGTGTACACTTTTTAAAATTTGGCCTTCAAACAAAATTTGACAAAAAAAATACTTTTATGACATAAAAATGAAAATAATCTCCTGTTTTCAACATCAGAGTTAAATGAAAAGAATAAAATAACCTTCATTCACAAACTTTTTAATGTTTTTAGCACAAAAGGTGGGTCAGTGTGGATTTATTGCATTACTCTGTGTGGCAACCCACTCTGTAATAAGACTGACATGAATTAATATAAGTCTATAGAACTAACTGAACTCTAATTTAACTATAACTGAATACGCTAAAGCAGTTTCACTAAAATAAATGGTCCTTTAAAACCAGGCAGAGATAAATTACTGCAGCTCAGATTCAATGTTGTTTTACAGATAAATTAATTTCTAATGAAATATGAAGGACATTCAAATCAGATTTGAAACTGGGCTTGAATAAAAATAACATAAAGGTGTTATAGTTTTAACACTGTGTTGTTTGTAAAACTGAAGTTACTTAATATTCACACATTTCTCAGATGAAGGGAACTGTTTCTCTGTGTTTCTTTCATTTATTCAAAATTTGCACAATTTCTGTGACTGTGATCACAGGAATCGGAAGTGTACTTGCAGAAATTTCTTCAGATTGCTGAATCTTTGGATGATATTATGGACTGTACATGATGAAATCCAGAAATTTCCTGAAATTGCATATTGAGAAACGTCGTTTCCAAACGGTTGGACTTTTTGCTCACACAATTGTTCACAAAGTGAACCTCTCCCCATCCTGGCTTGCTTTTTTTATACCCAATTATGAGATTTGTTTCCAATTAACTTGTTCACCAGTGGAATGTTCCAAACAGGTGTTTTTGAGTGTTCCAGAACTTTGTTAGTATATTCTGGAACATGTTGCAGGCATTAAATTCAAATGAGTTAATATTTAGCAAAAAAAAACAATGGAGTTTATCAGTTTGACCATTAAATATCTCCTCTTTGTAGTGTATTCAGTTGAATAAAGGTTGAAAAGGATTTGCGAAAAATTGTATTCTGTCCCAACTTCACTGGAATAGGGGTTTGTACGATTTTCAATTAAATATGGCCTTTCCGTTTTGTAGATCATGCCATTTGCATTTCATATGATGGATCAACTTTTTATGAAATGGGGTTATACATTAAACCCACCGTCTCTCTGATTTGGAACCAGGAATCAAGCAGAACCAGACTGAAGAAAATCACATTGAATTCAGGAATTTGAAAGACACAAGGATTAAGGGGTAGAAAATGGATGGAATTTGAAAGAATGCTGTTGGAATATCTTGAACCCGCCTTGAATAATTTTTGCATTTTTGGGGTGTATTAGCTCCGGAATGCAGCTTGAATGTGGTTGGAGCACAGTAGGAATATTGAGAATGCTGTTAGAATGCAATTCCAATATTTACACTGCACTTTGAATACTGTATGAGTGCAGTTCGATTGCTGGTCAGAAGGTGCGTTCCAAATCATTCGAGGTGCTTTCAGGACATTCTGGCAGAACTTGAAGTTTCTTGCCATGTCACGTCTCCCTCAAATGTGATCAGAAGTTTTTGAATGCGGTTGAAATGTTCAGAAGGCCGTCATAGTTTAGTTACATTACACTTTGAATGTCGTTCGATAATTCTCCACTTCGAATGTACCTCGGAAGTTTTAAGCATGAGCAAAACATTCAGGCCGGCCACAAGAATGGGCCTGATTATTTAGAATGCACTCAGAATTTTTAGAATGCACTCAAAATATCCGGGAACATACAAAGATTTTTCATTCAGCCAGCATTCAGGCTCATTCCGCCTCTAGCATGGTGGGGGTAAAATGAAATTGTACCAGGTATACTGTGTTAATATAGTATAAGTACTCACAGAATATTATGTTCTGAAATGTCATCATAAAACGGTTGAATACAGATTGACGAAGTAAATGCATTAAGGTGTAAATGGATGTATTTTAGCTGCATCCTGCTGGATTAAAATATCCATCACGTTGCGTACACATATGTCATTCCTTTCACCTCTGTCTGTACATGTTGTATCCCAACATCTCTGCTGTAATTAATCATAAGCAGCTGCCCCGGGTCACAGTATCAGGAGGCAAATATGACACCTATCAACATGTAATTACAACGCTCCAATCTCTCCTCAGTGTAACATCATCTGTTACTGTCACAGGCTGCCATAGTTGTTCAGACAGCAGCGTCATGTTTAATCCACATTCATGCATGGCCATCATCGTAAAGCTGTCACAGAACATCGAGTCTAACCTTGAGACAAAGTCAGATCGCTTTACGCATTAGGACATAAAGAAAAAGAAAAGAATCAGTGACTGTCCTCGTGAGCAAAGGCACAGGTTGTGTTTGTACACGGGCAGGGTGGTTTTAATCAGGCATCTCTGGACCCTCCTGGGAATGCACGTCAAACACTTCATTTTCTGTGTTTTGGGTGCATTTGTAATGCATCAATTTGTGACTTTACATTTATAAAAGGAACAAAAATGAAGAAAATAAGAGTCAAAGTGAATAAAAATGAACAAGAGAATCAAGAAAACACACAAAATAGGTCAGCAAAACAAAAGACATCAACAAAAACTGAGCAAGCGGAACAGAAAATACAAATAGTCTCAGAAAATGAGCAAAAGTAGCAATGAAATAATGAAAATACAATTTAAAATAATTTAAATTATTGAATGAAGCAACAAAATGAGCAGAAGTGAATACAAATAAATAAGATTCCAATCCAATTGTGCACTTTCTGTATAATTTCAAGAATGCAACAGAAAATACAAAAATGAGGAAAAATAGCAATGAAGTAATGAAAATAATAATTTAAAATAAATAGAACCAAGCAAACAAACAACAAAATGAGTAAACAAAATAATAAAAAAGTAAGCAGCAAAACAAAAACTCAAAAAATAATTAATTAAATGCACAAAATAACAATCAAGAAAATTAACAAAATGAGCATACACAGCGTAATAAATGTTATTTTATGCACTATGCAGTGTCTGTAGCAGATTTATGGATGTGGTGAAGGAGGACATGAAGGTAGTTGGTGTGAGAGAAGAAGATGCAGAGGATAGGGTGAG
>JAQQAE010000746.1:0-29951 GCA_029823295.1 Pseudamia nigra
AAAAAATTAAAAATGTGACATTTTTGGACAGTGAGGCTTATAATCAGGTGCGGTTTATAGTGCGGAAATTACGGTATTTTTTCAGTTTCAGTGCGTAGTCTTTGTGTTAGCTTCAATTCAAGGGGCGGTTTTTGTATCATCACGTTCTGTTTCTATTTACAGCATTATATGTGAGATTTAGCCATATCATTTTGTCACAACAGTACTTTTTGCAGATCTGTACCTGGAAAAAAGGCAACATATCATTTAATAAAGACACTAGGGCCCAAAAAGGGTGACGGGTGACCATAATATTAATAAAAGACCCACCTATAATGAAAACACGTCAGAATGAGTGCAGTGCATCTTTACCAGTCGGTTTCAGAGGAGAAACACAGCCTGTCAGCCTCACCTGGTGGATCAGAATGCACATTACAGGACGTACAGACCTCAACAGACTGAGATCAGAGAGTCCCGAAAACACAACCAGAAGTCCATCTTACTGAGGGTAATGAGCTATGTTGACTCAGAAAATATTCAGGGAGATGGGGTGGGATGTGGGGATTGTCCCAAGTAGTACTGTATTGCATAAATGTTTGTCTGTCGCTCTCAAATGCTTTAAATTCAGCTGAGTGTTTTTTGAACAGTAGAGAAAGATTTAGTTCTGATACAGTAGTTGATAAATCCACTGACATGTGACAACAGGAAAAATGTTGCTTTATGTAAATCATAACTTTTTGGGGGGTTCTTTTTGGTTCATTTTTTCATGATTTTGTAGTTTATTTTTGGACATTTTTGTTCAATCAAAGGTCAAGAAGACATTGTACACGTAGGTAGATTTATTCTGCAGTAACAGGAGAGTGCATCGACACTGGACAAGACATTTCACAGGACAACAGAGGACAAATGATATTTCAATCACTATTTGTTCATTTTTGTACATTTCTTGTGATTTTTCTGTTTTGGTCCTTTAGTTTTTTTTCCTTTTGTGGCTATGTTGTGAATATTCTGTATTATTTTGTTCATTTATTGTACTTTTTCTTATTTTTTTTATACTTTTGTCATTTTGGTCAATAATTGTTCATTTCCTGTTTATTTTGTGTTCCATTTTCATTTATATTCTAGATTATTTTGTTGACTTGTTACTTTACAGTGATGTTGTGGAATATTTTGTTCATTTGTAACTACAACAGATCCCAGGAAAAACATCTGACATCTCAGTCCAGAAAAGTGCAGTTGTAGGAACAGCAAAGATACTGTGCAGAACCCTCAAGCTCCCAGGCCTCTGGTAGAGGACCCGAGCTTGAAGGGATGAGACCACCCACGGAGGGTGAGAAGAGAATATAATTTGTCCCTTGTTGTGAGGGTTGTGTCAGGAAGGGCATCCGACGTAAAAACCTATGCCACATCAAACATGCGACTCATTGGTATTTCGCTGTGGTGGCCCCTGAGGGGAGCAGCCGAAAGGAGAAGAAGAGGAAGATGTATATATATATGTGTGTGTGTGTGGGTGTGTATTCATGATCATTTTGCTGATGTTTTTGTTCATCTTTTCATTATTTTGTTCATTATTCTTCATTTTGTTTTTTTTCTGCTAATTTTAGCGATTAAAAATGTTATAATCTAAAAATGTAACTAAAAAGGTTCCAACGATACAAAATATTGTTTGGTTCTATAAAACATAAAACACAGTGGTTCTCAGTGTTGGACAGATTAATGACTGCTACGAATCGGGGACATTTCTTTCACAACAGCAGCAGCTTTGGCATTACTGTGCAGTGAAAGCTGCAGGAGTAAAGGTCATCTGTAATTCAATTCCCCTCAAAGTTAAAATGTACTGACACTGGATTTCATTGTTACTTTGTATAATGAGAGTTACATGAAGGCGGAAAGACGAACGCAGCGGCAAATAATACTCCAAATTAGAGATAAACAGAAGAGTGTGGATCTAACCTGAATTATACTTACAGTAAAAACGCTGCTTATTATCTGTCATTATGGCGGTCAGCACCTGTGAGTGGTAAGTACATTTTTATTATCACTGACCAAACACTGGTTTGTTCCAAGTTATCATGTTCATATTGTTTTACCCTTGACCTGACTGACTGCTGACAAGGCTAATTTCTTCATGCATCGGCAATGTCAAACAAAAAAATAAAGTGGTCATTTAATCATTGATGTAGCTAAAGGGTCATAAACTTAACACTCTGCATTAACACTCACATGAGGAAACTGTTTGAATCTGTGTTGTTTTTTTTTGCATCTTTGCTCACTTTCTTGATTATTCTGACTATACTGATTAGTTTTTGTGATGTTTTAGGGTTGTTTCTTGTTAATATTTGTTCATTTGATTGCACTATTAATTTGTGGTCATTTTCTTGATGATTCCAGTTATTTATTTCATTTTTTTCTTTTTTTTTTTTTAGCTTTTTTTGTTTGTATTAGTTCATTTAGATTCTTTTTGTGTTTTTTATCTTACTTGTCTTATCTTACTTATTGATTTTTCTGCATTTTCTTGATAATTTTGTTTGTTTTTGTTCATTCCTTGACTATTTTTGTCATTGCGATTCATTCATTGATTGTTTTGATTATTTTTGTCAAATCTCTGTTAGTAATTTCACATTTCATGATTTTTTTGACATTTTTGTATGATTTGTTGATTACATTATTCCTTTTCATTAATTTTCTTCCTTAATTTGCTTAGTTTGTCTTTTACTCATTTTACTATTTTGTTAATTACTTTGCATATTTTTGTTCATCATCTTGATCATTTTCTTGATTATTTGCACCCTCATGCAATTCATTTTCTATATTACTTAGGTAACATTTCTTCATGTGTTTGATTATTTAATTACTTTATGTAATTTTTTTGTACGCTCTTATGCAGCTTATTTTCTTTTGTGTCTAAAAATATATAAAATGGCGTGATACCTCATTTGCACTAAAAACGGGGATATTATGTTAATTAATCACTGACATTTATTTGTATTTGCCCCAGGAAGTGACTTTTTTTTTTTTAATTTGAAATAAAAAAGTTTGCTATAACACTAATATAAATGACAGTTGATTACATTTTGACTGTGCTGCTGAACTATTGTGAGGATAATGATAATAAACCTAAAGGCTTATGATTTAATGTGGGAATACAAACACCCAGCAGCACATTTATCCCACACAACAAAATATCAGAGGGTTTGTGTTTGTATGAATGCACACGTCAACACCATGTGTGAACCATTAGCTCAAAGAATACTTTACTGTATGGGATTATACTCTTCACGTACACAAGCAAGTTAATCCTCCTACCTGCACCACATTAAAATATAGCTGAATATAATCCATGAGACTGGAGGTTTCATTTGAACACTGGCATCAAATGCTGTATCAAACACTTAATTTTCTGTGTTTATGGTAAATTGTTAATGGATTTGTTTGTGGGCTTATTGTATGTATTGAAGAATTGAAGAAAAATGAATGAAATCATCAAGAAGATGAACCAAAACCATTGAAATAATGAGTGGGAAAAATTGTGTAAATGAACAAAAAAATACAGAAAAATCAACAAAATGAATAAAAACAAATAAACACAAAAGAACAAAATAATCCAATAATGAACAAAAATTAACAAAAAATGTACTAAATAATTCAACAGTGAAAAAAAAAAACAAATGACAAAAAAAATTAAAAAATGAGCAAAATAAGCAATAGAAGTGAGGAGCAAGTAAGACATTTAACATCACTTTAATAGATGAATTCAAGAAAATATATCCAAATGAAGATGAACAAAAACAAACCAAATTATCAAGAAAAGATACAAAAATGCAGAAATAAAATCATCAAAATGAACAAATATTAACACAAATTGAACAAAATAGCAAAAGAGAATGACCTAAATAATCAACAGAATGTATCAAAATGACCAAAATAATTAACAAAATAAACAAAAAAAATAAATCAAACAAACAAGAAAGTGAATCAAAATGACCAGAATAATCCCCAAATTAACAAAGAAAATCACCAAAAATGACTAAAACAGGTAAATAATTTACCAAAATAATACAGAAAATTAACAAAGAATTAACAAATCTAATTAACAAAGAAATACTAAAATAAAGAAAAAAATTGTCAAAATAATCCAATGACTAACAAAAATTAACAAAAAAAAATTACAAAAGTAAAAAAAAAATCAGAAATGAACAAAACAATAATGGAAATGAACAAAATCCACAAAAAAGTGAGGAAAAATTAAAACAAAATGAACAAAAATGAACAAAATCATCAAGAAAATAAGTCACCTTGATCGGAACAAGGAACAAAGTGAACCAAAATGAACCATATGGTCAATAAAATAAATCTAAATGAGCATAATAAGCAACAAAACAAAGAAGAGAGCACTAACTAATCAGGAAAATGAAAAAAAGGAGCAGAATAAACGACAAAATTAACAAAAATAAGCCAAATAATCAAGAACATTATTCCAAATGACCAGGAAAATTAACAAAGAACCAAATAATCATGAAATGAGTTGAAATGACCAAAATAATTAGCATAATGAACAAAAATGAACCAACAATCAAGAAAATACATCAAAATGACCAGAATAATGAACAAAAATGAACCAAGCAATCAAAAAATCAAATCAAAATTAACACTATATTCAATAAAAATCCAAAATAAACCAAATAATTAAGAAAATGAATCAAAATGACCAGGAAAATGACCAAAAAAATTAACCAAATAATCAAGAAAATGAATTCAAATGACCAAAAGAATTAGCAAAATGAACAAAAATGAACCAACAATCAAGAAAATAGATCAAAATGACCAGAATAACGAACAAAAATGAACCACATGATCAAGAAAATGAATCCTACTGACCAAAAATAATCAGCAAAATCAGCAAAAATGAACCAAACAATTAAAAAAAAACGAATCAAAATTAACACAATATTCAATAGAATTCACAAAAATAAATGAATCAAAATTATCAGAGTAATGAACAAAATGAACAAAACGGAACCAGATGATCAGGAAAATGAAAAAAGTGAACAAAGCAAGCAAAAAAAGTGAAGAAAAGTTTTCAATTAACATGAACAAATAAATCCAAAATGACATGTTTTTTTTTTTTTTTTTTTTTTTTTAACCTAGGACCTAGTAGAATAAAAGAAATGAACGTAACCGTGCTGGAGTTCAGCCCTGTGTGATGTTTGAAGGAGCTTCGTAAATGCTTGTCGTGTATTTGATGCGACTCCCTCCTCACCTCAGCCTGCGGTTCAAAGTACAATCCAGATTTGCATGACACGTACTAAACTAAACGTGCTGTGCCGGACACCGGCGTGTCCTAGGCTGCTTAGGAGCCGTGGAATGAGATTTATGCGACTTTAAAGTGGATCAGTGTTTTGTAATGAATGTTTTTTTTTCGTGCCTATTATTAGCTCCGGAGGCCTTACAATAAGTGGAGGTGGATCCATGACGGTCAGGGCTGCAGCTCTGCCACGCATCCTCAGTTTTTGACACCGCGCACTCGGACTCGCACCGCGCTGATCCACGGGACTTTCCCCCGCCGCGACCATCCGCGCTCGGCCGCACGTTTCCAAGCCTCCTTCACCTTGCCTTGAAGATGAAGTTAAATACGAGCTGCCGTCAGGTGCAAGCCGCATCCGATGGAGCCCTGCGTTTCGTCTCGATCCTTGACCAGCCCGATGCAGCACTTTCTTATGTTGCGGTAAGGCGGAAATGACACATCGCCCGCATGAAAATCACGCAGGTTTTTGTTTGCTCGTCGCTTTTGCTTTAGCGATAATGCCAGATAAACAGGCTCAGGAGTCAGTGACGGATGTTACATAACGTGTAATGCAGCAGCGCCTCATGACTAGTGTCTCGGTGGCGGAGGGACTGCTCGGTCCTCCTGGTAGGATATGCACTATTTTATCATATTTGTTACGGGTGAAAACACAGGCTCCGACTTCGTTTGTTGGCGATTTACGAAGGAGAATAGGCAGCGACCGCCCTTATGGCTTTTATTGAATATCTGACCAAATGAAAAATGATTAATTAATTCGGGAGTTGCGCAGTGTAGAGTAACAGGAAAGGGCATATGAATGAGTAATATTTAGAGGCGTTGTATCTGTGTTGTGTCATCCTGGCCCTGCCTAAGGTCACATTGTCTGATGTTTTTGTATTTATGTCCAAAAGGAGACTTAGTCTGTGTACATGCTCAATGTTCAGTCAATGAAAGGCTGCTTTTTTATGAATGGCTGCAAACTGCTGGTGACCTTAAAAGAAAACAACATCAAAGTAGCCCTTAATAGTAATGTACATACACATATGAATCAGAAATACAAAAAAAAAATGTAAAGGTCTGCTCTAAGATTAAAGTGTTTTCACTAATAGCACATGATCCTGAGGTGTCACCACAGGCTACATTAGTGACCAGGTGCATGGCTTAGAAAAGCGAGTGAAGGGTGGACAAAGACGCCCACAGCAGCTGACCTCATTTATGACAATCAAAGACTTATAGAGTTGAAATATGACGGAGTATTCTTCTCTAAGCTCACTGTGTGTATGCAAAGTGAGGAATACCTACCGAAGGAAAACGTGCTTGAGGAAAATGTGTGTGATGTGACAATGTTGGGGTCAAATAGGGTTGCTGATGAAAAGAGTTATTATTACCACATTGATGCAGTAATATTATAACTAAAAGCAGTATTGTCAGCAGAACACACAGGAGGAGAGGTGCTGGATGTATGCTGTGAATGTTCTGGCTTCAGTTCCCTTGGAAACCACTCTGCTCAGCGAAATCATCGGCCACCATTTTCAAGACACAGAAGTCTATTTATCTATTCCTTCCATTTCATTTAATGATGCTATGTTTGTGGACTTAGCATTTCAGGATAATGGTAGGCAACTTAGGTTGTGATAGAAATATGTGCAGCCTCGTCTATAAATAGCATCTAGTAAAAAAAAACAAACCATTACACCTGAACCTAGTCTGGAATAGTCACTGTTTTAAAATTAGACATGCTTTCCATAACTATTTAACTTAAAATTGCAGTGCTCAAATCTAATCTGAAAATCTCTTACATATTTCGATAATCTCCTTTTGTCGGTTTATGCCTTTAAATTCTCTCCGTAACAAGGACAAAGAAATTGTGAATGGGCGTAGGAAAATCAAGGGACCGTTCATTGATAGCTCTGCAGTACAGATGAGGACCAGTCACAGCGTCTCATATACTGTATATATTGATCCATGTTCCTGGACTGTTCCGGACAGTCGTCTAGGATATCAGGTGCTGATGCAGGCTCTCTCTGTTCTGACAGGTCCCAGCTGACGGATTCTGATATGGACTATGAGAGGCCAAACGTTGAAACTATCAAGTGTGTGGTGGTCGGAGACAACGCTGTTGGAAAGACCCGCCTCATCTGCGCCCGGGCCTGCAATGCCACACTGACTCAGTACCAGTTACTCGCTACACATGTGCCCACAGTCTGGGCTATCGACCAGTACAGAGTCTGCCAGGAGGTGAGTGTGCAAATAACTTACTTAGATTACACCAACTGTTGTCAAATGTTCAGTTCTGTTTATTTTGATCATTTCAGTGTGCATATTCAAGTGACAGCTAACACATTCTGTCCCAAAGTACACTAACAGCCAAAAGTCTGGACACACCTTCATCTTCAGAACGTTTGACATTAATACTGAAGACATCCCAACTGTGAAAGAACATGTATGAAATTATATTGTGAACAAAAAAGTGTTAAACAACCCCACACATTTTATATTTTACATCGTCCAAAGTAGCTACATTTTCTTTTGATGATGGCTTTGCACTTTGAACAATTTGACTTTTCATTTGTAATTTTGAAAGGATCATATGTTGTATGATGGCAATGTCCTCCCCATGCTCTGCATATTAAGGTTTTTTTGGTGATCTTTGTTGATATTGTTTACCAAATGCATACCTCGCCTGAAACTACATTTTCCAGAATGCTGTAGCTTTGTATGCTTGTTGTAGTGCACAGGTGTTTTCAATTAACCGGGTGTTGCTTCATATGTGTAATTGCTATTTTAACAGTGACACACACCTGTACCTGAGGAAGCTCTACAAAGCTTGCAGCCTTGAAATATACCACTGCATAGATATTTGCAGATTTTTCATTGTATTTAAGGATTCATTTGTGCCATTTCAAAAAGACGCTCAGCCAGTCTAAAAATCTCAAGAACTTTGAATGTGTCCCTAAGTGCAGCCGCTAAAACTATGAAACGCCATGATGATACTTTGTCTCATGAAGACTCCAGTTTCTGAGGCTGGTAATTGTAATAGACGTATCCTCTGCAGCAGAGGTAGCTCTTGGTCTTCCTTTCCTGGGACACTTCCCATGAGATTATCACACATGACCCCTTACACCTGCTGCTCAACTCATTCCTGCTTCTCTCATCATGCCGCTACTATCAGCAGGATCCCTACAGCAAGGACCAACATAGTCAAGAAATCATTCATCGCAACTACCATCAACATGATTAAGATGGATGGGATATGGGTGGCTAAGACTTGAATATTGTCACACTTGTAGACTTTTATCTCCCCAAGTGCATGGCCCATTTTGCTTTTATTTGGCCTTTATATCCATATTTAACATGTTTGAATAGTGAAGAGGTGATCTCTTGTAGCATCAAACCATACTACACTGACTGCACCCCAACATTACACAACAAAGCAATGAGGCTCATTGTAATGTTGGATGCTTTATACAATGCAGGCAGCTCAGTCAGCATACTGAGAAATTCAGCAGGATTACTACATATGCAGGTATCTTTGACATACTGCAGATTTCTGGGTTGTTTACCTACTGTTTACTGCGTTTGGTCAGTAGTGCTGTATGTAGTAGACAATTTTGAACAATTTTGAGTTATGGTTCAGTCTTGATACACTTGGTCATGATTAAGATTGGTTTAGGTGCCCTTGACATTTGCTTTGACATACAATGAAATGAAAGGATGCATTAGTTGCAAGAACGTACTGTATAGGTTTTCTTGTTCTTTTCTGAAGTGTGATAACATTTCATCTGCTGCCGCTTATGTCAGACTGATGTTATTACATGTACAGCTGTTTTGTGGCTTATTTGTACAAATGCCACTACTTTACTTTTGCTTTCTCTCAAACAGAAACAACAAATGCTAAAATTTCCATAATGGGTCATCTCTCATTAGGTATTAGAGCGCTCCAGAGATGTGGTGGATGATGTCAGTGTGTCCCTTCGCCTCTGGGATACTTTTGGAGACCATCATAAGGACCGGCGTTTTGCTTATGGCAGGTAAGATGCTTAGAAATGTGTAAAAACACTTGGCCTAGTGATGAGTGAGTTATAAGTTGGGGTATGTGTCTCCTCTCAGGTCCGATGTGGTGGTCCTCTGCTTCTCAATCGCCAACCCCAACTCTCTGTACCATGTGAAAACCATGTGGTATCCGGAGATCAAGCACTTCTGTCCCCGTGCTCCTGTCATCCTGGTTGGCTGTCAGTTGGACCTGCGCTATGCAGACCTAGAAGCAGTGAACCGAGCACGTAGGCCTCTGGCAAGGTACCAGCCCAAATACAAAGACTGAAATGTTTCCAAAATCTGGTACCACTTTACGTTAAGACTACCCTTATAAAAGATTTAAGATAATTAGGTTGTTAACAGTTGATACATTGATAATAAGTTGTTAAACACATCAAAAGAAAGGGCACAAGTGATGTTTTGCTTGCCAAATAGCGAGTCCATACTGACCTTCACTGTTAAGCATCAGATGTTATTTTTATTTATCAGAAAATGCTCATATAGTAAAGTCTGAGAATTTTTTTATACTTATACTTTAGAATGACAGTCCTTTTGCCTGATACAAGTGGGATTAACATATTCATATTCTGTAAATGATGAACAGATGAACAGACAAGATGGGAGGCAAAGCAACTGGAAATGTCTGAGAAGTGATTAAAAATCTAACAGTCTCATCTTGGCAACAGTGAGTCCAAATGGATACATGGAAACTATTATATCTTCTTTGTAATTATTTATTATTGAGTCTTATAGAGTCTTTAAAACATAAATATAAACCATTAATATTTCCTTTATGAGGACAGACTTACTGTAAAGTGGCACCAAATTCAGAGTTGGTTTCTGGAGCCAACAATGCCTCTGATATATTATCCTTTTTTCAGGCCCATTAAATCCAATGAGATCCTTCCTCCAGAGCGAGGCCGGGAGGTGGCCAAGGAGCTGGGAGTGCCGTATTATGAAACCAGTGTTGTTGCTCAGTTTGGCGTCAAGGATGTCTTTGATAATGCTATCCGAGCTGCTCTAATCTCACGTCGCCACCTGCAGTTTTGGAAATCTCACCTTAGAAATGTTCAGCGGCCTCTCCTCCAGGCGCCCTTCCTGCCACCAAAACCTCCCCCACCTATAATCACAGTGCCCCCTCCCCCATCCACCACGGAGGAGCATCCGGCCGGTCTTCTTGAGGATCCGCACTGTGCTGACGTCATCCTTGTGCTGCAGGAGCGACAGAAAATCTTTGCACACAAGATATACCTGGCAACATCATCTTCAAAGTTTTATGACCTCTTTATTATGGACACACAATATGAGGAGACTGAAAAACCCCCTCGCGGGCCTCTGTCTGGCCGAGAGCTGCTAATGCGCGCTGCTAGCTTTGATGTATGTGAAAGTAGCGATGAAGGCGACAGGGCCAACCTACGGGCCTGCACTAGTGATGGAACCCTGAAGGACTCTGAGGGTGGCAGACGGGGAAGACTGCTTTCCTCATGGAGCCGAGCCTTTGTCAGTATCCAAGAGGAGCTGGTGGATGACCCCATAACATACAGCCCCAGGCCCATGACTGTAGTGCACATGGATCAGTCCATGCAGCTCAGTCCTTTTCGAGCAGTACTTCGCTACCTGTACACAGGTCAGCTGGATGAGAATGAGAAGGAACTAATGCACATTGCACACATAGCTGAGCTGCTGGAGGTCTTTGACTTGCGCATGATGGTGGCAAACATACTTAACAATGAAGCCTTCATGAACCAAGAAATCACCAAAGCCTTCCATGTACGGCGCACAAACAGAGTAAAAGAGTGTTTGGCCAAAGGCACCTTCTCTGGTAAATAAGCATAACTTATACCTGCTTGTTTTGTTGTGCTTGAAAAAAACATAAGGTTCCAAGCATTTTTAAAAAGTTTATAAGATTTAGGGGGATCTAACACCAAAAACTAAAATAATAACTATTAGTTTTGAATTAGCTGTTTGTGTTTATAGATTGAAGAGCCTTCCATGTTTTTACAGTAGTTCAGAGTGGATTCTTAGAAGGTAGTGCCTTGTGTTAAGGATAGTTTTGCCTACTATGTAAAATTGTGAACCACAATTAATATAGAGGATATGTCAAATTAAACTGTGCTCATGATCTTATGCGAAGTTTGTGTTGAAGTCTGTTTTATGCCCAGAACAATGCATGTTGATTCTGGTCAAATGTATGTCTAAGATAGTGCTGCACACTGTTGCAGATCTAGAGAAGCAAAAGAAGTGCCTTGAAGAGCTCAGGAATCTCTCCCAGGAGAAAGCAGACGTCTCCACAAACTTCACATAAGCACATGACCAAAAACCACAGAATGGACTGATCACGCCTGATCACACTGATCAGGTCCTTTCCCATTTTGTGTGGCCATCATAGAGTAGGGTGAGGGGTATGTTCAGTCAGGTACAGTCTGATTATGCTGAAAATGATAAAGCCCTATTAAGTTGTCACTTTTTTTTTTTTTTGCAGATGTTGTATTCAAGCTTGATGATGGGACGATCATGGCCCACAAGCCGTTACTCATCTCTAGCTGTGACTGGATGGCAGCTATGTTTGGCGGGCCTTTTGTGGAGAGCTGCACCAAAGAGGTAGGTCAGGACATTAAAGTACCGACCAAAGATGCCAAAACATCTTTATTTCAAATCATTTTCTACATCAATGGGGTGTTTTTGTCACCAAAGCATTCCAAAGTAGATTATTCAGTGATATTTATTGAGATTTTATTTACTGTATAATCTCACAATGCACACTGTTTACAGCACTGATCAATACACTTTCTGAGCCGAGTAGAGAACTGGACCTCAGTATGTGGTCTGTGTTCAAAGTATAATTTAATTAGAGGATTGCAGATCTGCTCTAATACCATTACACTGACGTCTGTGAACACTGCAGTCCTGTGAGCTCAGTTTATTTTTCTTTGCCTTAGCAGGAATAATGATAGATACAGGTAAAGAAGACAGCATTAAGTTACAGACCAAAAGAGATCTGCAGTTATTTTTAGAACCAAACATCGTGTGAAATTATAGAACTAACGAAAGCTGATTTAAACTTTCTGTGCCCCTACTGTTTAACAAATTAAAAGATCATAATAAAGATCATGTGTAAATATATGTTTAATGTAATTCAAAAGTGAAGTTTGTGTTTCTGTTTGTTTAAATGTAAGTTTCAGCAAAAATCCTGGGCCTCTAAGTCTTGACTGAGGCACATTTTTTGTTTTTAAAGGTCCTCTTTCCCAACACAACACGCAGCTGTATGAGGGCTGTGCTAGAATATCTCTACACGGGGCGTTTTTGTTCTCGGCCTGACCTGGATGCAATGGAGCTTATTGTTCTTGCCAATCGTCTTTGCCTCCCTCACTTGGTTGCACTTACAGGTACTACATTTGGTGCACTTAATACCCCATTCAGTGAATAGATGTTGTATAGTATTACATAAGGAGGCTGCAAGTGTTTATAAGTTAATGCCCTGAATTACTACCTTTTGTGTTTGTTTCAGAGCTCTACACAGTGACAGTATTGACAGAGGCAGCCATGATGGGGGCTGACATTGATGGTGATGTCCTGGTGTATTTGGATATGGCCCAGGTAGTGTGTCAATGTCTCATCTCGGGGGGAACCACTCCATAGGCAACAAAAGTTCTTCTTATTAAGAAAACAAAATGGTGCATGGTGCAGGGGACGTTTCAGGATCAGCACTTTTAGATTATTTCAGCATCCTTCAGCCCCAGCTGTACTTCGTGTTCAGCTGTGTTCTTGGCTTCAGTTCTACTTCATCGTCATGCAGGCAGTATTACAAACACAGAAAAGCAGACGCCAGGGCCTCAGGGGCTCTGAATGTGGCCACTTCATTTTGTACCAACTTGATTGTTTGTATTGTGTATGGTAACACAGTAGGGCCTTATGAGCTCCTGTATATTTTTAGCTTAACTTGAGGTCCACTTATATAGAGAGGCCGCTGTCTGAGGCTCATCTGCAGGTTGATTTGCCCCTGGTCACACTATATGAAACTACCTCAAAGATCCAGTGTACAGGATTACAGGGATCTATGCGCAGGCATGGAAAATTATGCACAGGACTATGTTACATGAATGTATAAGCACCTGAAAATAAAAATGTTCTTTTCATTATAGTAAAGTAAGCTCTTGATATCTAGAGAGGGAACAGATAGTCTCCATTGTGTTAGTGGCCATGGTAGAAGAGGGTGGAGTGAGGTTCACCACTCAATGTCACATTGTAACTTTTATCTCAACTTTCTCAGCCTTAGCTCTACTTTGTCCTTTGCTTTGCAGACTTCAGTCAGCCAAAGGTATTACAAAGCTAGGGGATCACTGCTTTACAGAGACCTAGAGATTCAGTGGCATCTAGTGGTGAAATTGTAGATAACATGACGACACATAAACATAAAGATGTATATACTGTGTCTTCATTAATGAAACACTTACTTTTAATTTCAACACAGATTATTCTTAAATTCAGAAAACTGTTTGCTGAAAACATGAATCCATTGTTTCCTACTGCTAGGCCAAAGGGAGATAAATGGTATGACTATTTCTTATTCATGCTTTGACTCAGGTTTAACTTTACTGTTTTACTGGGAAGAATGTCTTTCTACTAGTAAAACATCACTTTTACAGTGCATATGTTCATAAATGAGAAAGAAAAATATGAGGTATTTCATTTGTATCTTGACAGTTTCACGGTGCCCAGCAGCTCACTGGCTGGTGTCTTCACCACATTTGCACCAACTACAACAGTGTTTGTCGCAAGTTTCCACGAGACATGAAGGCTAAGTCTGCAGGTAATAAGTTCACAACTTTATCTTGATTTACATTTTAATCAAACTCTTCTTTCTAGACAGAAAATATCTGATTTCATCTGATTTCATCTTCATCAATTATCATTTCTGTTTCTCCATCAGTGTGTTGTTGACTTTAGCTGCATAGAGTCTCCCCTTTGCTTGGATTTTTAATTATTCTCTTGTTTCAGACTGATTTTTCTCTGTACGAGCTGTTTGTGCAGTGAAGAGAGCATTTGTATATCCAGTCAATCAGTGTCATCTTTCAGAAATTTCAGTAAGCTAATTAGAGCAGAAACAACTCACCCTCAAAACTACAAGACAAACACAGCACTGATCTGTTTCAGTTAGATTTCTCTCTGGAAATTTTCTACAGAGATTTGTGACAGTATGGGTGAGTTTATGTCTGCTATAGATTGTGCACACTGAACAACACGAGAAAATCACTACCTCTTTGTCTATTTTTTCCATTTCTTTCTCGGCATTGCGTCTCTCCTCCATAATGTGTTCTAATCCCTCGCCCTCTCGCACTGTCTGTGAGTCCCAGAAGGGCCCAGGAGGGGACGAGTTTGAATAACACTGCATGCTTTTGTTGCATACTTTATCTTTAATAATGTAAAAATGCTATATAGACCTACACAATATTTATTGTTTAAGATTGCTGGGTTTTTTATACTCTGCATTAAAATAATATTTAATAATTCTATTAATAATATGTTTTTGTTGTTGTTTTGCTGTTTTACAATATTTTGTCAAAATTATGAAAATATGTCTAAAAATGTGCTCGATAAATGTGTGCTGTATTGTACATAACATTTTGTACTGGCAGAGTGGGTGGCACTGCTGCCTGTTGATGTGATTCCTGGTCAGCTGGAGCGTGTATGTTGTGCTCTATGTGGGTCTCCCCTGTATCCAAAGCATTTGCCCCTGACCAAGGACTGGTTTAGATGGTTTTTCCCCCTGTGCGTTCAGTGGCTCCCCTACTCCTGCTAATGTAGAATGAGGACGAAAATGATTATTATTTTCTAAAACATTTCATTCTTATGCAGAAAACCAAGAATATTTTGAGAAACACCGCTGGCCACCAGTGTGGTACCTGAAGGAGGACGACCACTACCAAAGAGCACGCAAAGAGCGCGACAAGGAGGACTACCTGTATCAGAGACGGCAATGTAAACGCAAATGGCTCTTCTGGAACCTACCTTCCTCTCCTAACTCCAACTCTCCTTCCTCTGGTTCATCTGCTATCATCTGACCAAGTGGTGAGACAAATTCCACTTTGGACATCAACATAGATGTGAACTTTAAAACAAGGATAAACCTTGCTGGCTTGGTATGTCCTCTAAATATTCAGGCACAGACTGCAGTCAAACAGCACTCCTCCTCAGCCTAGTAGGTTACAGTAATGAGTTTTGTTTATTAGACTTTAAATGTATGTAACATGAGACTCAAACCTCAGTGATGTAAACATTACTGACTTATTTTACTGTGTAAGTGATGCTAATAACTCACTGATTGTTATTTGTTCCATGACCTGAGTTACAGTATAGGACTCTGCTGGCACAGAACTTTCCACATGTTAACCTGAACCGAACCAAGTGCTGCTTATCAGCTGCAACAACCAGCAACTCAACACAGAATTTAAATCTCAGTGAAAAAACACTTTGCCCTTAAGTGTTTGTACAATCTACCAAACTACATGTACAGTACGATCTCACCAGTGGAACAGGCTGCCAGGAATCAATAATCGAAGTCAGTCAATCTATCCATGCTGATTATGATTGTTTATGCATAAATGAAAATTAATAAGCTCTGGTCCTGTTTATTTTTGTATAGTCTTTTGGTTGTTTGAATATTCGTGCCCAGGTTGCACAACTAGTCTGGACACACTCAGCATTTATACATTGTGATCTTGTGATTTGTGGCCTCTCGTCATAAAGGGCTTTAGTTTACATGAATGCTCTCAGTGTCCTGTGACACAAGAGATTTCAAATCAAGGGAGACATCTGGATTTTCTGTGTAATGCCAGCAAAAACAGACTAGAATTGTTTGTATATTGCTTGGGAAGGGATAGTAGACATGTATCCTGAGTCCTTTAGTTCCACATTCAGCTTCAGTCCTGGAAAATAACACATAATGCACTGAATCCATCTCATAAGTGAGAATAAGCAGCATTTAAGAAGCTGGAGTGTGCACATGTACTGTACATCAGCATTTCTATGACAGTGACTTATCTGCCACTAGTATTAAATTGGCCTTTAGAGATTTGTCTGTCTATTTATCCTGTGACTTGCACATGTGGGAGGTGCTCTCATGCCTGGGTGAAGTCATTATTCTTCTTTAAAACAGCTTGAGCTAGACTCTCCTTTACAGGGACACATACAGTAAAAACCTCCAGTAGCAGCATCTGAAAGGGACAAAAAACTGTGGTGTCATGACATGTTGCAACAATAAGAGGACCTGGGGAAGCTGCAAAACCACAATACAAAGATTGTTCAAACAAAATTTTGCAAAGAGGGTTAAGATCATCTTTACTGTGTTCATTTGCACACATTTCTCAGTATAAGTTCAAGGATATTATTTGCTTTTATACTTGATATAAAGACATATAGCATTGTTTGGATTTAAAGTGTGGTGCTAAGTAAAGATGAGTGACGTTGTAAATTGTACAGTATATCAGATGAACTGCAAGTAACTTGCATCACTTTAACATGCAGTTATGTAATATTGTACACTGCAGGCAGTGAGCAGAATAGTTGTGTATTACTGAGTAATACATATAATGACTAAAGACTTATCTGACTTGCATTAATTACTGTGCAGCTACAAACCATAAATAATTTAATATTTATTGGGCTGGCCTCCAGTTGTACACACATCATATACATGTAGTATACATGCAAATTACAGGCAGTTCAAATGAAAACTTGAATAGTAGTAAAATAGGATTGCAGTGCAAAGTAAAGCAGACATATGTTATATACATTATATAAATAAAGTTTTAAATGCACATGGTAAATCCATAAAATGTCATTGCTACTGAAAAAGTACCTTCTGGTTGCAACATTTGCTTTCAAAGTATATATATATATATATATATAGTATATAAATTTCTTTTAAAGGCTTGATTTGTTGTATTTGGATTATTTTCCATACACTGTCCAATTAGAGAAATGTTAAAAGCCCAACAAAGAACTGAAGTGCTGTCTTATGAATTGTTTAGAAAAAAAAAACTGCAAGTAAAACCTCTGACCTAAAACCTAAATGAATAGGGCTCATTTCTCATTTCAGAGTAAGATCTAAGCAGTGGTGCTGGTGCTCTTAGCAGTAGCTTTTAATTGCTTTGAATTAAACTGACATGTATCTAATGCGAGTTAAACATAGGAAACATTTCAAATATCTGCGTTATTCCTGTCTTTCGGCATGCGTACATGGTCAGACATTAGGCAGAAGTGTCTTGCCCTTTCAGAGCTACTGTAGCTTTCTCTGGTTTTGAATCTTTTAATTTAATATACCATTTAATTAATAAATGATTATGCCCAGATATATGATGGCATAAAGTTTATTAGAACAGCAGATAGTTGTTTAATGTTAGAAAGATTCAATTCATGTCTGATAGCTGTCATTTCATTTCTCAGTGCTTCGCATTACTGAATGAATCTTCTTCTTCTGATTTTTGCATCAATGACACCTCATGCCTTAATGTACAGTGTAGTTTCTGGTACTGAATGTAACCTAATGTTCCTGTGGACATATTTGTTTGCTCTATGTTAAGTTCCCATGGTGCTCTCAAGGCTGTGTGTGTAAATGTTAATGTGCATTCTTCATAATGTGGATGTAAGGCAGAGTCCTGGGAGTGCATTTTAATTTGAAACTGCTTAAGGTTTATGTAATTTTAAAGCTCTAAACACAAAACTAATTAAAGACTTTCAAAGCCACATTTGGCAAAGATCATCAATTTGTGACATTAACCATTAAATGAATGCAGGGATTTCAAATCTGATGTATTATTTTAACATTGCTTTGTGCTAAGAAGCTCCAGTTTTGGAGTCGGCATTATTACAAAATGCTAACACAGTGTACACACTGCAAGATAGTGACTCAAATGTGTAAATATAACATGTCATGACTGGCAATTCAAACTTGATATAGCAATCAATATGAGCTCTTGCATAGTTTAATATACTGTTTTTGTACTATGCATATTGAAATGTTTGACTTTGAAACTACCAATTGCACTGCTTTGTAGCACCAGGTTCTATTTAAATTGCATTAGAGGGTATAGAATCATCACTAGATTAGTAGTCAACATCAGGTTAAGGGAAAAAATATGATCAGAAATTACAAACCTGTTGTCACTGGGGCCCTTCTCCATATGTTTGGGTGCTAATATCACCGCTGCAGAGAAGCACAAACCAAAGGGAGCTTTAGCAGCACCATGAGTATATATACAGTATACTTATACACACACACACACACATATATATATAATGCTGCACAATCACTATTGCATAGATTAAGGGGCCTTGTTCAGAAATGGTTGAAATTTAAATTTGAAAATAAATAAAAAGAAAAAAAAACTTGAATGTTTTCTCAGTGTTTCAAGCCTAGATGACAATTTCCTTAGTCATCAGGCCCTTTTGTTCCGGAAAGCTGTTTTTATTGTTTGGGAGCTGTACAATTGAAACTCTGTAGCATGTGTTCTTGAAAATGTGTACATAATATTTAATAAATAAAAAAAGCAGCAATGTGTGCAGTGTGGGTGTCGTCCTGTCATTTTTTAATGTCCTGGTAGTTCGATAATGTCTTAGTAGTACTTGACATATCAAACCATAGACGTTGGCAGCTCTTTGCTTCAGTACGCATGCGCAGAGATGACAGCGGCGTTCACGGCAGAAAAAGAAACGCGCGTGTGCGGAGCAGAAGTACTTGTACTGTACTGTACCTCTGAGCCATGGTAAGTCATTATGTAGCCGCACAGCAGCTTTCAAATAGAATTACAGTGTGTGGTAATTGCTGTAAACTTAATGTCAAAGCCTGCAGTCCGTTTATTTACTTTTATTTTTGGCCTTAGGGACGCTTGGTAACATGTCTGAAATGTAAACAAGCTAAAACAAGTTTGTAAGAAAGACGAGTTAATGTAATAACGCACATATTTGTTAAGAAACATTTATTAGTAAACAAAATAAGCTACCAGCCTACGTAGCGGTGTGTATCTGTACCAAGTGACACCAAAACGTAGCCAAAGAAGCGCTCGGGTTTAATATGGGAAAGTATTCACTGGTATAGATGCGTATCTCCTCATCTTAAAGCAAGATATGACACAAATTAACACATTAAAAGACTAAAATATGTCCAGTTTAGTTGTTTTAGGAGCTCAGTAGTGAATGACAGTTGCCCAGTGGCGGAAGCAAACTAAATACTCAAATACTAGCGGTAATACTTAAGTACATTCCCTACTGTAGGGAGTAGTTTTTTCTTATGTACTCCTGAGAGCAGCCATTATACTTTTTACTCAGTTACATTTGTGATGGAAAAAAAAAACGTACTTAGCTACATTTGGTCACACCTCAGTAGGAGTTATTTTTACACTCACTTATCGTATTTCTGGCATATGACAAGGAACAGTCATACTCAGGGCTGTTTCTTAACCCAATGCTGTAGAAATCAACAAAAATTAACAGAATAATAAAGTAAATTAACAAACTGAGCAACCAAAATTAACAAAATAATCATGCAAATCAACAAAAACGACAATGCAATCAACTAAATTAGCAAAAATGAACAGACTAAAAAACAAAATGAGCAAGTTTACCAAACCACTCTTTAAATGTAAAAAATGATACGATAATAATATGTAGTCAACACCACTGGCATTCACAACATTAAATAAATAAAAAATAAGCACTGACAAAATAAACTACAAAAAAATAAATATAAAGAAATGAAATAATAAGTGTCTCAAAAGTGAAAAAAAATTAACACAAATGAGCAAAAAAATAAGCAAAGTGACAAAATAAAATTAACAAAATAATCCACAAATGAACAAACCTATCCAGAAACAGAACAAAAATGAATAAATTAAAGAACAAAATAATCAATAAAATGAACTAAAATGAATAAAATAATATAATATACACATTGATAATTCATGTAGAGAAATGCATTGTCACAAAGCTGATGTCTGCCGATATTAATTTTTGTCCGTAAAAATATATGTAATTTCACTAAAGCTTCACAATTAATTGATACAAAGTCATGATCATATCAACTTGCAAAAGGCTGCAGGTGCATGTTTGGGGGTTTTAGGGTTATGTAATTGCTCACTTTTGTTCATTTTATTTTGTTGATAATGTTGCTAATTGTCCCCATTATACAGACGTCTTGTTAATTGTTTGGAAGATTTTATTGTTCATTTTGTAATTTTTTTTGTTAATGTTTGTTAATTTTGTGGATCATGTTATAATTTTTGTTCATTTTGTTAAGTTTGTGGATCATTTGGTAATTTGTTTGTTTATTTTTGTTCATTTTTATCTTATTTTGTCAATATTATTATGTTCATGTGTTGCTACTTCTGTTCATGTTTCTTCATTTTGTTGATTTTTTTAACTGATTATTAAATCAATGTAAATTTTTGTTCCAGTTTGTAAATTTTTGTTCATCATTGTAATAATTTTGGTAATTTTTTGTACATGTTGACAATTTCAGTCATTTTTGTTAATTTTTTGTTGATTTTCATTCAATTTTTGTTGTTAAGTTTTATAGTCAGTGTAGTAAATTTCACCAGTGGCAGCAGCCAGTCATGTCAATTGGGTATAAATCATAAAAAAACAAATTGAATTTTGGAATTGCTGCACTCCGCCTTTCTAAAGATGTGTAGTTCTCAGATGACAGCAGTGCTATTAACATAATGATCTTATAGAATATGGTACTTTACTGTAGATTAAACTGTCCAAGCATGAACATAAGCAGCAGTAAAACGTAGCACGAGTGCCACAGAAATCCAAAACACTGTATATAATAGTCAAACAGTGATGGGGGTGTTCTTACCATGTCGTGCCTGCTTTTACTTTTCATGCCAGAAGTCTATTTTGCTAATGCTTTTCCAAAGTAAGATTTGAATGCAGGACTTTATTTGTAATGCAGTACTTTCCCTGGTACAGTACTTGATTTTTTACTTCGATCTGAATTTGTCTTCTAGCACTGATTAATTTTCATCTGCTGAGTTGTGGACGGCTCACATATTTCAACAGCCCGGTCAGGGTCAGTTACTACAAAATGTCCTCAAAAATAAATTCTGATTGGCTGAGATTGCACAGCAGATGGTGTAGAGTTAAGGAGCATTTTGACTCTTTGAAGCATGTCAATCTGTGAAATACTAAAACTTGGAATAATTTATTAACTAATAGTAAATGGAAGTGAATAGTACTTACCATTACTTCAACATGTCTACTGTTTAAAACACATTATAGACAGAATAGGCCCAGTTTACAAAAAGCTGTCAGGATGTAACTTTTTGTTTTGTTTTTTAGTCAAACTACAGAATATTCTTTGACAATATAACAACCACCGTTCTGCAGGCGCTGCCCATACTATTTTTGATGTTATCAGCCTGTGTGTTTGGTCTTAACTATGTGGAAGCAACACGCGAGACAATGAGCACTGAGGATTCGTCTTTCTGTCAGTAAGTAGTCTGTTATGATTTGGTAAGATGCCATTATAGTGTCGCTAAATATTGTCTTGCCACATTTGAAGGTGGTGAATGTTGCCTTTCCTCAGTGTTATGTTTGGCTTTACAGGGCTCATCTTAAGGTGGTGTATCCAGACCTGGATATTGACAAATGTCTCATCATACCAAGACGCATGAGAGAGAAGGTCAGCAAAGTTTGGGGAGCCCCACAGATTCACTTCAATACAGCGAACAAGGTGAGAAGTGTTATTGTGTGTATGGATATGGATACCCACATACTGTGCATTCATATATACTGTAGATGAAATGGACGAGCAGCAGCAGGGACAATGTAGCCAGCTGTTAGGAGATCAACATATTATTGGCAAGACACAGCAAAGAAATAAAACCGATTCAATGTCAATACTTGAATGTAAACTTGAAATTGAAGTTTTCAGCAGGATTATCACTGCATCATCACATGACAGCCTTAAACACCTTTGAAGGAAAAACAATACACAATCTATGTACAATCTCAAATCCAAAATAGTTTGCGCAATATAGAAAATAAAAAATAATGGTAGACAATATGAACACAACATCTGTATATTGTATATGTTAACATGTTTTGTCTGGTCAATGCAATTTTATTAGAACATGCTCGGCCATTCTTCACATTTGGGTCTGCTACACAAACAGAAATGAGTCACACAGTGGCAGTTAGGATTAAAAATGACCTTGAATAATTGAAAAACAATGTGACTTGAAACAGCTGATGTGAAAAGGTGATTTTAAACATGATTTGCTTCAGAAGGTACATGCAAGGTGTCCACACTGTTTTCTTATTTGTAGTTGTAACTACATCAAATGTATCTACTGTACGTGAAATTCACCATAAATAGGCAGTAACCACATCATAATGTCAGCATACTCTTAATTATGCATCTATAATCCAGGCAGGGAGAGAAATGCAGTTTTACATCAAACACCATGCCTCATGAAACAAAGACAAGGCTGGAGCTGGTCAGGTGTAACCTGAAGTCAGTTGGGGTTCTGTCCTTCTCTTCTTGGAAGTACAGTGTTTAACAACCTGTATTTACTGGGCACAGTATTCTACTTTTTGAAAGCACTTTGTAAATACAAAGTACAGTATTTGATGACAGGTGAATCGTCATGCTTTTAATATGAAGATTAGAAGCATCTCACACTGTCACAGTGTTTTAGTACATTTTAAGCAGGGATGTTTGTTTTCTTGTCATTTTTTAACATATTTTAAAACAATCTCATTATCAAATGCCAGAGAAATTTCTCTGAATTATTTTTATTGTAGTTTTAACGGTATACATTGAAATTCTCTTTCTTTCGTCTGTCAACATTTGTCAAACATGCATGAGCCTGTCTGTAACACTAGAGAGCAGTAATGAATAAGGAATGCCCTGCACCTCTACCTTCAATCAAAAGACTTTGGCAAAACCCCACAATATTTATATTTTATGTATTTCAAAATGAGCACACATTATATAACTTGTATATGTGTTAGAATAATATCTCCACTCTCAAATATGAACATCTTTGTCTCCTGCTTTAACCTGCATCTTCTTCCCTGAGCCACAGTAGCACGGTTTCACCAATGGGTGGTGCTCAAACCTCATACTTTATGTTTAAACAATCATTCAGGCAGCGTTCTATAGATTTATATCCAGTTTCAACAGTGCATAGTGTTAGAACGCATACATTAGTGTCAATATAGTCATCAAATATTGTCCTTAATTCATTCATCCATCTTAAATGCTCTCGTGTCACTACAGTAAATATACATGTATGTCCTTTGTCAGATATCATTACATTTATCAGATTTAGTTGCAGAAGACAGTGCTTTGACTTAAAGAGCTACTGTATCAGCCAGTATTATTTGCCGGTAATGAGTTTAAGAATTAAGTAGAGTCCTTAAAGCAGAATCAGATATGTGGATTTCTAATTATAATTGACATACGCTGGGAGTAGAACAGGATTGAGCTGGAATCTAAGGAAATGCATTAAGAACATGGCTCTGAAGTTGGAGTGAAAAGCATGCTGTTGTTAAAAGTAATTTAAAAGATGCAACATTGTAGAGTTCAAATTATATTTACTGACGATAAGAACACATATGTAGGAAATGCTTGTTGGAGTAGTGTGGAATTGAAACATCCGAATATGTTCCATGCGTTATTAAACTGAATGAGCTTGAAAAGACATGAGCAAGCATGTGCTTCTTAAACATGCTGTGCTTGTCTGTATAAAATTATCACCCAGTCATTCAGATGGTCTGTGTTTTTATTCATGCATTTGTATGTGAACTACTCAGTGGATCCTGAGTTCTGTGTGGTTTCTTTGTTAAGCGACAGATTGAGAGAGATACATTTCCCACTTTACAGAACCCCTGGTGAAGTTGACAATGAAATTACATCAACCAGACCCCAAACCCTATATCTGTAAAATGAAAACTTAAATGGAAAGCCACCTCGATTTAGGAGGTAGTTTATGAATTTCACAGCTAAGCAGTCCAGCTTGAACATGATCTATTGCCCTTCTCTTGCCGAAACTCCATTTGATCTATGGTCGTATTATCTGTAATGCTGTCTTACATGATTCTCTTTTATTGCCAGAATCAGTGTCAGACAGCAAAACAGATTACATGTTAGATTAAATCAATACAAACTTTATTTACTGGGCTTTGAAATGTACTTCTCTGTTCTGACACTCAAGCAAACACGCATTGAAGACTTGGGCTGAGATGGTTGCCTGTGGTTCTGTGGTCGCTCTGCTGGTCCACCACGCTTTCTGTCACTGTGCCACGCTGCCAACACTGCTGCTATTCTCTGCCACTCAGCCCTTGTACCCAGTAGCATAAATACAGAATAGTGGCCGCTCAGGCTCAAATCCACCCACTGTTCCACCCACTTCATTACTGGGATGGGATGCATGCCTGCTGAGTAATTGTAATGGAGCGTAATGGGCAGTAGTCCCATAAACCCGCCTCTAAATAGGTGCTCATGACTGAAAACAAAAGCAAAAGGCCAAAGAAACTGTAGATTTCTGTGTCCAAACTTCAGATTAACTGTTCGCCACCTGAACTTATGTGTTACCAAATTCTGGCATGAGCGTTGCCGAGGCATTTTTAGAAATCCTAATTACAGGCTCAAAAGCATCTACAGTTTCATATGAGTGGGATATGTATTGGCTAATGGGACTGATGTACAGCAACATGATTGGATACAGTTATACTGAAAACTAAAATTGGTCATTTAAAAATAAAGGTTGGTGGTGGAATAGTTGTGACCACATCCTTCCATGCCCATAAATATTATAGTTTAGTTTTATAGTTTTTGCCATGTAAATTGTAAAATAGGGCTATGTGAGTTAGTGAATAAAGGCAATATTGTAATTACAATTTGAGTGTACTTGCTTCATGTTCAAAGAAGCAACACAGATTAGTTAGGAATGTCAAGCCAAACACCCAAAGAGTGTCCATAGAGCAGAGATTGTATTTTTTTTTTCAGATCAGATCAGTGAAAGTCCTTAATGTGAACCTTTAAAATGCTTTTATACATTCCTCTGTCCAATCATCAAGTTGGGAGGTTGATACTGCGACATATAGGTAAATGTGCATCCATAAAGTAACCCAAGTCAACTTTCAGAGAGTTTAATGGATATATTAACCTCTCAACCTCAAAAAGTACAGTTCAAGATGATCGTCTGCATCATTTACTGTACAGTATGTACAAAACATAACATCTTCTACAGTGCAGACTAAAACTCGAAGTATAAGGTTAATTTTTAGAAGAGTATTCATTTTTTGTTTCGTAAATGTAAAACACTCACTGCAACACCAGATAAATAAATTATGCAGAGCAGAGCTGCAAATGTAGTTGTAGTTGTAAAATCCAAATTCATATCTCAAGCAAGTGGCTTTGCAGGAAAGGTCATATTTACTCTTGTTAAAAGAATGCAAATAAGTTCTCAGGTAACGAGTGGGTTTTTGGAGAAACCTGGTGATTTTATTTCAAATGCAAATGCCATTAAATGAATAGAAACTGAGAATGTGTGGCACCTAAACACTTCATCAAGGCTCCTGTCTGTCTATCATGTTTTTTTTTTTTTGTTAAATTAAAATAGAGTTGTCCTCAAATAAAATTATGCAGCAGCACGACAGTAAAACCTGCTTTATGATAGGACTCCATCCTCAACTGTCCTGTGTGTTTTTAGAATTGTCCGATCTGATGCACATGGAGGATTCAAAGACAAAACTGCACAAATGCTGAAAACCATAAATTTGAATGAAATTAGAACCATACAGACTGTATGGACATATACCTGAAACCACGTTTCAGGTATATGTCAAGTGATGTATTATAATCAATTAAACTAAATCCTTTTTAGAAATGTTTTAGAAATGATGCAATATTAGTGATTCATACTGAACTTCAGTCATTTTATTGAACAGTTGACTGACTAATCTATTAGTAGCCAGATGACAACTACTTTGATAAGTGATAATCTGATATCTGATTTCAGCTTGCTAAGTGTCAATATATTGTGGTTTTGTACTTTCTCTTTGACACCAAACTGAATATCTTTGGGTTATGGATCACTTAAGACATTTAATTATGTTATGGCCCTTAAGAACACTTTTACACAATTTTTCAACAATTTGAAGATGAAACAATTACTCTATTGAAAAAATAATCAACAGTGGAAATAATCGTAAGATGCAGCTTTAACTGAGCTCCAAAGTGCTCCTGGTTTAATTTTGTATCATTTAATACCACATTTCTCATCAGTGTTTGAGCATGTAGCGTACGCAGATGTATTTTATGCATTTTGTTTTAACAACTTCCTGTAACAGCTTCTAGGTGTGTAGAGTTACTTTATCCTGTGAACGCTTATGAGTTTCTGAATAGAATTAAACACTTTGACTGCAACAAAAAAGCTTTTTTAGGGATGAATAATTCAAGCCATGGTATCAGTGTTAGCACTAGAGCTGCAACTAATGACTATGTTCATTGTTGTTTAAGCCATCAGCTTCTTTTTTCGATTACCCATATAATTGTTTTGTCTACAAAATGTCAGAAAATTGTTGAGGAAAAAAAAGTATTTCAGGTACACCATTGCCCATAAAGTCGGAATAACCTCTTCTCATGAATTGATTGTGACAGTGTGATTCATTTTTAATAAGTAGAGTATATATATTTTCAAAAAACTTTATTGATTCATTTCTTCCAAAGGTGATTAAAGACTGTACAAATGGAAATAAAAAGAGGAATGTGAATGAGAACAAATTATTCCATCTTTATGGGAAACCATGTGTGTGGTTGGATGCACAACATTCATATAGTATTAGTCATAGAGGAGGGAAGAAACAAAAAATATTCACATTTATGAAGGTGCAATCAGAGAATCTGGACTTTGTAAGCCGATCAAGCACTGTTTTTTAAAACTGTAACTAGTCATACTAGTTTTCAGTGGTCAAAATATTTATTGATTAATTTAATAGCAAATATGTTCATTGTTACAGCCCTAATCCACACCGGTACTGCATTTTGACTGGTACCCAATGCTTTTGTGCCAAAATTGAAGATGATACCAGCTAATATCTGACCAGCTTTAGGAGGTTTTAATTTCTATGATTTGTGAATTGATACTCAAGAATGAGAAAGGAGCTGTAGAACGTGTAGTTGAGCCAATGCTATATATTGGCTGTAGCTTCCCTGGTGTTCTAAATCACCTCTTATTTTATATGTGCTGTGACACCTTGCTGTGCAGAGTGTGTTTTGAAGGCAGCTCGAGACGCAGTTAGGGCTTCTACTAATATAGACGTGCATATGGTGGAGGCGAGGAGCCAAAGCTTGGAGCAAAGATTGGAACCAACTTTGCGTACATTCACAGCACAAATAGAGTATCTGAAGTGAGAAGGCAGCTTTATTAAAGACATCCTAGTTTTAGTAGAAATTGGGATCTGCAAGATCTTGAACAATAGACTGAATCAACCGTAAGATTAGGTATAATTTTTACGAACAGAAGCAGATTAACCGTGTGTTTTCTGCCATAAAAAGTTTCTGAGGGATGTTTGGGCACACTGTCCTCTGTAAAGTCTAATATCTGTAAATGCAAACAGGTCTTCTGTGTATTTTGTGTTACAAAGAAGAAGAGCAATTCACATTTTTCATGTTGGTAGAGGATCTTTAAGAAACTTGGCCAAACAACAGAAAAAATACCCTGCATAAACCTTTGCCTGGAGAAAAGAACAAAGAAGTGCTGTGTGCATTATATTTAGATACATGTGTGCTCATTCAGGTGAGATTTTGGCAACAAATTTCAAAGTGAATTTAACATTCTTACTTACTTTCTAACTTTAGTATGGAGGTATGCCCTTTTAGTATGAAACTACATGTATGTGTGACTTTGCAGCTGTTCTACACATTACCTACATTTCTCCTGAGATTTTCCTGGATCAGTGCAACATTTAGCAAAATTAAGCACAGCCACCTAGAGACAGAAAGACGTCTATTTTTACCTATTGATTTGCTGAAATGCTTTAGAAGCCAACATGATGGGTCTAAAATGCATCATGCATCATTTGTCTCTTCGCTCATAACTTCAAAAGTACAGACAGTTTTGGAGTTGTTGTTTCCTCTTTTTTTGCAGTAAGGACCGTTGCCACAAGGCACGTTCTTAGACATGGGGATTTCAAAGCCTTGTTTTTGGGTAGCATTTCTTGCATCTGGTGGATGGAATGAGGGTTTAAACCATTACTGCGATTAGAGCTGCCTCACTATGATCTCTTGAGCTTGCTTACTGCTGCTAATAGCTGTTTCCTCTCTATTTCCCTCTATCTTTTTCTTTTTCGCTTTCTCTCTCTCTGTGAATGATTTTTATGCTTTGCTAAAACATGTGGGGGCGTTGAGAGAGGATTTAAATGCAACGATCCCCCTCCTCTTTTTTTTTGGTGAATCTCGGCGTTCTTTTCTGCAAGCCTCTGATGACGACAGGGCAGCTTTAAGCCTGGCAGTGCCCACGGCAGGCTGCCGTCTCAGCGCTGCCCACTCTCCTCTGTGTTGGCATGCCGGAGAAAGCGAGGGTGGGGTTCCTCTCTAGCAGACCCTGTCATTCCCAGGAAAGCCTACGTGTCCACCCATGCAGGATCCCTGATAGGTCGTCATGTTGGGGATGTGAGAGCACAAAGATTAGGGATTCTATTTTCAATAGATGACAGTCTTCATTGAGGGAAAGGTCAAGGATGTTGGATAAACAGGCGGCACTTTGTTGAGCCTTTACATGACAGCCAGGGTCAACAAGTGAAGCATGTTACTGTAATATCCATCTAATTGCATATTCACTGCCATCAGGTGGGTGTTTCTGGCTCTGGTGGATTAAATCAGTGTGTTTGGCTGAGATTCATGGACTTTATTTCCTTAGCTAATGTTCCCCTTTTTCATTATAACACCCTGCTAAGCTGACCCGTGTCCCACTCCATTCAGTTATTGCCCATTACTACACAACATACATGATTCATACATGCTTTTGATGGGGGAAATTTACAACATTCAGCTTCCAGGAGCACTGGATTGATTGTACATATTCAGTGGAATAAAGAGACTCAATAAAGCACCTAAGCCACCTGTCTACACAGAAGAATCATTTGCTCCCAGTGTTTGTGGCATGCAGACTGCTACAGGTGCAAACACGAGAATTACTTTTTTTTTTCTGTTTTACTCACCGTTCACATTGTTTTACTGACACACTGTCAGCATTGCTTTTAATGCTGTTGCTGCAGTGGCTTGACTTTCCTTTACCTTACGTTTGGTCAGAGCGTAGGCAGACATAGTTTTACTCTGTTGCAGTGTGAAAAATATGATTTCAATTAGCATGAAAATGTATTGTGTTATCAATAGGAGGATAAGAACAGATTAAGGAAGCTCTGGGATGTTTGTACAGATGACAATGGTCAGGTTTCTATTCAGGCAGCAGAATTGGAGGAATTGATGGTTTTCAGTGTGTTACAAAAGCTGTGGGAATAGGAGGAGGTTGTACATGGAAAACTGACACAGGCCTCAGTATGCATAAGATAACATTATTCACTCTGTAGCATCAACATTTTATAATACTACTGTTTGGACATTGTAACTTTTTTACATTAA
>JAQQAE010000747.1:0-29946 GCA_029823295.1 Pseudamia nigra
TTTTGGCTCCAATATGTCGTCCAGGAAGTGACGACCTGATTGACCTCAAAACGACCCTTCAGAAACTAATGGGTGACGTCACGGTGACTTTGAAAGCAAACTGATGGACAAAATGTCCAATCACATGAATATTAATTAACGAAAATAATCGTCAACAAACAAAATGAACAAAAACGAACTGAATCGTATGCAAAAATGAGCAAAAGTGACCAAAACAATTCAATTAAATGGAAAAAGTAAAATCATCAGTTAAATGAAGAACAAATGAAAATGATAAAGTTAATAAACAAGGTCAAAATAAATATATAAATAAAATGGAAAAATGTGTCATATATCATACAAATTAAATAAATACAAAAAATACATTAAAAGGAAGTTATTATTTATTTCACATTCATTGTGTTTCCATTTCTTTGATTGTTTAGTTTATTTTCTTGACCGTTTGATTCGGTTTTACCTGGAAACATGTCAATACCAATTTGGTTATTAATTTATTATCCACTTTGTTATTTTGTTCATTTTAATCTGTTTTGTTTAGCAATTTGTTCATTTTGCACATTATCATTGTCGTTTGTTTTACTTTTATCCATTTTTTCCTGGTTGTTTCTTTCATTTAATTGACTATAATTATGTTCACATTCTTAATTATTTAGTGAATTTTGTTCATTTTCTTAATAATTGCCTTTAGTCTTATTTTTATTTTGTTGATTCTTCATTTTGATTAGATTCATTCATTTTGATTAGATCCAGCATCAGAGGTGTGTAGTACTCAAGTACATTCACTCTTTTACATGTAATTGAGTAGTTTTTTCAAATAAATGTACTTTTGTGAGACCAGATGTTTTGCAGGATACTTTTTACTCTTAATTGCTTACACTTAAATTGGAAAAAATGTACTTCTACTTGTCTACATTTGGCCACAGCTCACCGAGTAAAACTGAAAAAAATATCACTCATATCAACAAAATGAACAAAGTAAGCAACAAAATGAGTGGAACGAACAAAATTACAAAAATCAACAAAGATCAACAAAATAATCCCGGAAATTAACAAAACTGAATGAATAATCAAGTAGATAATATTAAAAAAAACGAGCACAAATTAAGAATATAAACCAGTAACTGAGCAAAGAAAAAAAAAAAAATCACAATAATAATTTAAGTTTAAAAAGTGGACAAAATAACCAACAAAACTGAGTAACAATAAATAGAATAAACATTAAAATTAACAAACAGGACTAAATAATCAAGGAATTAAATAAACGACCAAAATAACTGTTTGAACACAATAAACTCTGCTTACGTACTTTACTCACTACTCGAGTACTTTGGTATGAGACACTTCTTAACTCTTACTCAAATTGTTTCTACTGAAGTCATTATAAAGTAATGATATTATTACTCGAGTACTGGTCCTGTTTACCTCACACACCACTGTTCACCATGTATTGACATTGATTGACAACCTCTGCTTCTCATGGCTTTCATGAACAAGTGACGTGCACATGATGATTTCTGAATAGCGGAGTTATTGCCATTTATTCCAGACTTAAAAAACAAACAAAAAAAAAACACTATTGGTTTCACTTCTGAAGAAAAGTCAGTGACGCTGCCTTCGGTTTGATATAAACTCCTCTATATTTGAGTTACACAGCAGGTGGTTTTCAGTGAGAGCTGTTTAATGTGTGCTGCCCTCTGCAGGCCACACAGACTCACTGCGCCTAATTACAAACGGTGACTCAACATTTTCTGCAGCTGTTTGATCACTCATTGACAACTCAGTGCAGAAACTTTAATAAGGATAAAAGCAAGTGATACATTTAATTTATTTCTCAGCAAGAAATGAAAAAAAAAATTGCATACATATACATTTCATTTTCACAGATACATACGAATGAAATGGACATTTTTAATGCCTCGTTTTCAGTTCAGGCGGCTTTTTTTCAGCCTGGAGTCGTCGGCTACGAGTTTACGCTTTCGAGACGGAGTGCCTGGAGCCTCTTCACACGCACCTTCAGCCAGATAGTAGAGATCAATCGGAGGAGCTGGATCCTTCACAAAAACAGGGAAATATTTTAACAACAAATGGTTATGGACAGTGATGAGGCTTCTGTATATCAAACATGAGCATGGAATTTACAAACACCGTTTCCAGGGAAGTTGGGACGTTGTGGTAAAACATAAAATGAAACAATACAATGTCGCTTATTTGAAGAAATTTCTTCAGATTATTCATCTTTTGATGATTTTACGGAGTGGAGACGATGAAATCCAGAAATTTCTTGCAATTTTTTGCATGGAGACGTTTGCAAACTGTTGGTTTATGAAAAAGTTTGGGCTCCCTCACAATTTCTATTATTTTCATTTATAAATCAGTAGGTGTTTGGATCAGAAATTTTATTTTGATTTATCAAATAACTGATGGACACAGTAATATTTCAGCAGTGAAATTAGGTTTATTGGTAGAACAGAAAATGTGCAATATGCATTGAAACAAAATTACACAGGTGCATAAATTTGGGCACCCCAACAGAAAAAAAAATCATATCAATATTTAGTAGAGCCTCCTTTGGCAAAAATATCAGCCTCTAGGACCGAGAGGCTGATATTTCTGCTATAGGAAGCACCTAGAGTCCAGGTGCTTCCTATAGCACCTACTGAGTGCCTGGATTGAGGATGAAGGAATTTTGGATCATTCCTGTTTACAAAACATCTCCAGTTCAGTTAGGTTTGATGGTAGTCGAGCATGGACAGCTCATTGAAAAATCATCCCACAGATTGTCGACGATATTCAGGTCTGGGGCCTGGGATGCACATTCTAGAATGTACTTGTTCCTCTGCATGATGCCTGAGTAGATGTTGAGCTGTGTTTTGGATCATTGTCTTGTTGAAATATCCAGCCCCGGTGTAACTTCAACTTTGTAACTGATTCTTGAATATTATTCTCAAGAATCTGCTGATGTTGAGGGGAATCCATGAGACCCTCAACTTTAGCAAGATTCCCAGTACCGGCACTGGTCACACAGCCCCACAGCATGATGGAACCTCCACCAAGCATGTGTTTTTCTTGGAATGATGTGTTCTTTTGCCACCATGCATGCCACCCCTTGTTACGATCAAATAACTCAATTTTTATTTCAACAGTCCACAGCGCCCTATTCCAAAATGAAGCTAGCTTGTCACATACCCCAAGCGACCCTGTTTGTGGCATGTGTGCAGAAAAGGCTTCTTCCACATCACTCTCCCATACTGCAGCTTTTCCTTGTGCAAAGTGCGCTGAATTGTTGAACGATGCACAGTGACACCATCTGCAGTGAGACGATGTTGTAGGTCTTTGGAGGTGGTCTGCGGGTCGTCTTTGATTGTTCTCATCATCCTTCGCCTTTGCCTCTCTGATATTTTTCTTGGTCTGACACTTCTGGTCTTAAGAAGAACCTTGGCTGTGGTTCTTCCATTTCCTCACGATGTTCCTCACAGTAGGAACTGCCAGCTGAAATCCCTGTGATAGCATTTTGTAGCCTTCCCCTAAACCGTACTGTTGAACAGTATGTGTTTTGATGCCTCCATGTTGACACTCTTCAGAGGAGTCAAAGACAAGAACAACTTGAAGTTGGCTACTTTAAAAACCTTTTCTTATGATTGGATGCACCCGTCTATCAAGTTCAAGGCTTAACACGTTCACCAAACCAATTTTGTGTTCCAACTAATCAGTGTTAAGTAGTTACAAGTTTTCAAATCAACAAAATGACAAAGGCGCACAAATTTATGCACCTGTCTAATTTTGTTTTGATGAATATTGCACATTTTCATCCAATAAACCTCATTTCACTGCTGAAATATTACTGTATCCATCAGTTATTTGATGTATCAAAATAAAATTACTGATCCAAACACCTACTGATTTATAAATGAAAATAACAGAAATTGTCAGGGGTGCCCAAACTTTGTCATACCACTGTCTTGTTTACAAAGTGGTGAATGTTGCCCCATCCTTGCTTGCAAGCCTCCTTTTATACCCAATGATGACTGTTTCCAATGAACCTGTTCAGCTGTGCAATGTTCCAAACATGTTTTTGAGCATTTCTCAACTTTGACATTTTTTAGTGTGAAAAGGTTCATACTGTCTTCAACAAGTATAGGACATTTACTGGGGTTCTTTTTTTGTAGACAGATGTACGTTTATTTACCTTCCTCAGAAGGGTCATGTGGTGTTGCTGTGACATGTCTTGTTTTCCGTTTTGACATTATTTGGTTACCCCTGTCCCAACTCTTCTGGAACATGTTCCAGACATCAAATTCACAATGAGTGAATATTTGCAAAAGCACAATAGAGTGCATCAGTTTCAACAAATACATATTTTGTCTTTGTATTGTATTCACATGAAATACAGGTTGAAAAAGATTTGCAAATCATTGTAATCGTTTTATGTTTTACACAATGTCCCAACTTCTTTGGAATTGTGGTTTGTATTTAAAATGCTTGCCAGGGTTTTTGCAACCAAAAATAAAACCAGCTCCGCTAACCTGCATGAGGTAGTCTGCGATGTACTCGGGCTTCAGACATGTGACTCCCTGGGCAGTAGCTTCAGATACGTCGACTCTGAAATCTCCCGGCTTCAGTCGACTGAAGTCTGCGAACAGGTGAGTGGCCTCTTTGTACAGAGATGGAGACGGACTGGGCAGGACCTGGGGATGAGTCTGGAGTCAGTGTAACGTCGTGCACAGCCACTAACCTGATTGTAGAAACCAATTAAACCAAAACATCTCAACTAGAGGCAGATTAAACACAGAGCAGGGAAACAACAAGGGCATCACAGAAACCGGGGTTTCGCAAGAATATGTATGATATGGTACGATATGAGCACATGTGAGGTTTAGTGTGCTTATATATAACATGTACTCTATAGATATGTTCACCAAGTCTTACTGAAAGTTTGATTTCATCTTTTAAAATGTACTACAGAATGTTTGGCTGACATTTCCTAGAAACAGCCACTGCGTCTTTTCCAAGATCTTCAAATTAGAAATGAGTCATTATTAGTCAATGTGCAGCAGAACGTTTTACATCAAATAACAGCGATGAGTGCTGTCAGAATGTGACGGCACACACGACTGGTTATCAATAAAATCCAGAGTGAGAAAAAATATGGCCGTGGCTGAGAAGAGACTGACCCTCAGAAAGTTTCAGCTCAGTATTCGCAGCGGATTCGTAAAGGAAAACGTAACAAATGAAGGAAGTGCCACCTTCGCTCCTCCTGACTGGAGTAACCGCCTGAAGCCTGAATCCCTGCTGTTGTCTATGTTCAGCATGATGGTCCATCCACTGAAGGCTCCCTGAAAAACACAGAGATCCTTTTAACCAGGTTTTAACTTGGTGGAACCTACAGTATGTACAGCGGAGTTTGATGAGAATTAGCAACGTGTGTCTGTATTTGTACCCCACGCTCAGTGTGTCCTTGCAGGGTTTTTCTCCAGCGCATGGCAGCCAACGCCAGCCTTTTCTGCTGGGAGGTGATGGAGGGCAACGCATCCAAGATGCAGCTGCTTCCCCATTCGTAGTCATCCTCCTGGAAAACAAAACACATGTGCTGTTGTGAAATTTACTCTAAAAGTCAGTTAACTGTACTCTGTAACTGCATTCAACCAAAATATAAACACATGAACCAAAAATGCTGAGGTAAACTGACCTTATATGGAACATGCCAAAAAAATATTAATTACCGGTAGTGTATTAAATTATATACAGTATTTTGCTCGAATCTGGTGGCCCAACTCCAGCTGACCACTGACTGAGTGATTCCACCCAGTGTGACCAGGACACAGGCAATACTTCCACTATGGACAATAAAAGGCAACAAATGGACAATGAAACAGATGTGTCATGTCATGAGGGACCATCTTATTGAAATGCTCAACACAGCGGTGTTGGCACAGTTGAATGTATGTCATTCAACCATCAGCCGTTTGAGACAGGCATCACTGAGAACCACCCACATCCCCGAAACCGCTCAGGACCATCACGTTCAGCTCAGACGGTCAAAGAGCTACCGATGAGACGGTCGGAATGAACGACGGGTGGATTTCAGCCCAGCCGGTCAGACGCACTGTGATCTCTGCCCTGACATTTTCACCTTTGTGTCAATTCATGAATAATCAAAGTCAAAGATCAAAGTTCACCGTAGCTGCTTTGCTAGAATATTTTAATACGGTTAAAAAACAAAAAAAAATATATATATCACTGTATCATTGTAGATACTTTGCTTGAATTGCAAATGCTTAGTGTGCACTGGTCCTTCAGGTTCTGACCTGGATGAAGTGACTGACTGATCGGCAGGCCTCGAGGTACGAGCGATGCAGGATCCATTTACCAGCTGCCATCGCTGCAAGATATTTCTCATTGCGCAGAGGAGTCCCTACGATAATGTGGGAGCAGCTGGGGTCAAAAGACTGCTTGTCCAAAACGACACCACCTGGGAATAGAAATGGAGCACACATAAGACAGAGCATTATCCAGAAACAGAGCTGGAGCCATGATGATAAATGAAAGCCTGAATGCATATGTTGGTAATCCATCCAAGCTGCTGACTCACTTGTCAGCTTAGAGGCAGAAACATTGCTTTCCCCTATGTAAACAATTCTTTGGGCAGATTTCCCTCTAATGCTGTCTGATACAATAACAAGTTCAGACATGGGGTGCAGTATAAATCCTGGTTCACCTAGAAAGATGATCTCATTTGCAGCAGCAGAAACACTGTTCAGCAGGAAATATTCCCAGACCCCGGAGGCAAATCCTCTGTGTTAGCCATGAGGGCTTAGCTCATCTGACTTGTGCAATGTGATGCACTGCAGAAAGATGAAATGCTGTTACAGCACTAATTAGGAGGAAGACTCACCAAGCTCCTCTATAAGGTGACTGTAATCAATGCGTTCCTGGGGGCTGAGGGAGGACAGCTGAAATCTTGGTGGCTCCTTTTCTTTTTCGCTCTCCTCCTGAGGGACAGAGAACAACCATTCATTGATATAAATAATTTCTACACCTGAACACCACTGAAAATTTACACTTTGAGATCAGGAGGAAGACTTATGATCAAAAGGCATCAAGTAAAGCCGAGCTGCTTCAGAAGTGATAAAGAATTCAACAGCAATGTGAAAGACTGGCAGTGAACATAAAGCTGAGACTGTAAATTAAGGATATTCTGGTAATTCTGATTTCTTAATTCCTCCCAAGTTAAAAATGTTGCATGTTTGTTTAAAAAAAATGAGTGTGGACTTATTTTTTGCTTTTGCTCTGGCTTGAAAACAGCATGTTTTGTTTAACCAGTTGTCATTTCCTGCAAATAGATGGTCTAAATGACAATTACATACAGCCAAGGGTGTATATTAGATCACTACGTTTGGCGTCAAATTAAAAAGCAATTCTCATTTTGATTAACTAGCTTCTCGGGTAGCACAAACATTCATTTTCACCTGTGGCTCTGGGGCAACTGGTGGGTTGGCAAGTGGGAAAGCGATGCTGGGGGCCTGAGGTGTGAGGAGATTTTCTTCCGACTCCTCTGTTGGCAATGTTGTGACTTTTTGTCCCATTTGCTGATCAATAACATCACAAGCAGCTAGGAATACAAGCGGAAAGCAGTTTTATTACCATATTATATATCTGGAATGCTAGCAATGATCGGATTTTGCAATGTTGAGTGAAACAAAACTTTTGACTCACCCATCTCCACCAGCTCCGAGTCTGTCATGGAGTCTCTGTACTGAGGGACATTTTCTGCAGTGGGTGGAGGTGCAGGTGCCAGGGGCTCCGACTGCTGTGAGGGACTCCCAGGCCACTGTAAATTATCAGCTAGCTTGGCCCTCTCCTCCCGGGCTGTAGGGTCGTCCCAGACTATCTGCTCACTCTGTGACGGTTCAGTGTTCAAGTCCATCGCTGCTTCCCGAGAAACCCTGGGAATGAGACAGAGGCAATGAAGTTGATATAGGAGGCACCGTTTGATTTCAATGCAATTTAAAATGAATTTTGGTAACAACAGTGGCATTCATACCTCAGAGCTTCTAGAGTGCGCCTGCTTCTGCTTCGTCCAACACGACTGCCATCAGGTGTGTGTGGACCTGAGTCGGCCCCTCCAGATTCCTTCCTGGTGAGTCTGACCGAGGTGCGTCGGCCTGTTGTTAGTTTGGTGGCTGACATAATCTCCTGGAGCTGCCTTTGCAAGTTCTCTCTCATTTCTAGGGTCTCTGTAATATCTGCAAAAACAAATAACTGACCAATAAATCACTCTGTTCATAAATAATCAATGTGGACTTCAATAATGGAGCTGAAAGAAGATGAGCACCGCTTTTATTTGTAGTATCCATGTCCTCTTGATCTGCACTCGTATGATGGAGTGTAGTAGGTTCTTCAACAGCAGTGTGTTCCAGCTAATAGACAATTAAACACACAATTAAACAGGATACACACATAGAAGAGATTCTTGATCAGTTTATTTGTGATAAATGGTAATAGTTTATAATCAAAATATAAATGCATTATGGATGCGCACATAGCTGGATTAGCTGGAGCGGCGTACGTAGTCGACTATTTTTTTAAGAATGAACTCTTAACGCACCTGAGCGCAGGTAAGTTTGTTCAAGAGAAAACAACTCTGACTGGTATCTCAGGTCTCACTCTGTAAATTTGTAACAGTACATCAATGCATCACTAAAACTCTCAGAGAAAGTAATTATGCTTTTGCAGGTCACGGGCAGCTCTGACTGCTTTTAAAAGGCATCTCTTGCTGAGTGTAATTAGATGATTTATCCTGCTAAAGCAGAAATAACTCTGTTCTTTCCAACACAATACACCATAAATATCAAGATTAACAAAATCAACTCAGCTTGCTTGGTAAACCTGCTTGTACTGACATAAACAAAATATACCTTGTTATTAACTGAAACAACATGAAACTGCCACAAACAACAGTGTCAGTCACATAACGCAAAACAACGCAACAATCCAGACATGAACAAGAGTCCTCAAAAGTCCAAGAGTTCTGTTTTTTTAGATTCCCAACGTGCTCACAAAAACTCTAACGTGAGCATGATGCGGAAAAAAAAAAAAAAAAAAAAACCCTCTGCAACCTCACCACACGTCCCATTTGGAAAGTTGGGTGTATCTTGCATCAGTCTGGTATCGTCCCTCAAGTATAATCCAATACTTCCAAGGGAGAAAAGACAAAAGGAAAAACAAATGTACCTGTCGAAATAACCAGGCCACTGCCCACCAAGACGCTGACTGATCCCACTGTCACCTCCACATTCTACATGTCACATTCCTGCATATCATATCAATTGTGCATGACGTGGAAAAATAATATTAATACTGACAATAACAAGAATAATAATATAAATAATAACAATAATGGAGAAGTCTGCGTTCAACTCCGTCTCTAAACCTTGAAAACCTAATATAACGGAGGCAAAACTCATCTCAGCAACCATCACCAAAATAAGTCATTTCCTCATCACTAAATGAGTCATACCATCCATGGACCTAGGCAATGTTTAAACTAAACCAAACATTTCTTATTTTGCAATTGAAAAATATATTTTAAAAAAATTCAAACCTTTTCTTCAATGTGCATATAACGCATATTAAGTTATTTTTTCATTTTAAAATTATATAAAGTATGTGAAGTCTGATGGGTTCAAACTGAATTTTGTTTGTGGTCCAGCTACACCTGGTTGGTTGGGTTTTATTTAGGTGGAGGGCACACATTAATGATGACACCATGACTAATCGACTTTAATTGGCCTGATTAGTTGATGTGGAAAATCACTTAAAATGCACATCCCTAAAAATCAGTTACCTCCTTGTCCAGTTTTCATTAATGTGACGGTGTACCTGAAGGGGGAGATGTAAATTAAACTCAGATGTACCTTGCCGTCCTTACGTTGGGTCCGTGTTAAAGGTGGTGACCTCTGTGAGCCGTTGGGGACCTGGCTGAGGTTTAGGCTCATCTTCGGGTTGTAGGTGAAAGGATACAACGACTCTGGGACATGTCTCTGCTCCTCAGCACACTGCACGAGACAGCACGGTGAGCTCGTTATCACACACATTACACAATCTGCACACAGACATCAATTAAAACAAGTACGTGACGGAAATATAACTGAATGTCATGTCTGTCTCCAACATTAGCACATCAAAGTCGTTTTGATTTTGTTGATAATGATTATTTCTAAGAGGTGAAGTGTGGGAAGTGAAAACGGAATAAAATTGGGGTGCACTTAATATGCCATTGAGATTGCGAATGGAATAAAACATCCATACTGAAGACATAATCTCTTCACAACATAGAAAAACCAAACATGCTCAATTCAGTTTGTTGACACAACAGGAATGTTTTTTTTTTTTAAATTGCGTTTCCTTTTTAGTTGTCACTGATGATGTTGAATACCGATCAACTATGACTAATCTCCCATATACAGTATATACAGTGGATGGTAGTTATCAGTATGTGAAAAAAAAAAAACAATAAGAAAATACTCAATAAAAACAAGAACTATCAGGGGACGACATAACGCCCTAGTGCTCATAAAAAAAGAACTTGTTATCAGTGTGAGCAAAGTGTCTTAAACAGCAGAAGGAAAAAAAAAAACACCTCTGTCAACAACAAAAACAGCAAATGTCACTGCCAAGAGCTGAAATCAAATAATGACAAACAGACGAGACAGACAGATTAGCCAACGGCACCCAGCACCTCAGCATACAAGTGATAAATTGCAGCAGGTTTGGAGGAAAAGTATTGAATGGTTTTCCAGCTCTGCTCCATAAGAAACGATGACAGATGACAAACACAGACAGGCATGTTGACCACTATATCTCCCTGCATGATAGGCTCAGAGATGAAAATCTATAAACTTTATTTGTTAGTGAGGAACATACAGCTTGCAGCCAGTGCTGGGAGACGATATGTAGCCCTTTCTCCTTCACTCCTCTGTATTCCCGTGTGTTGTCTCCCACTCGGCCCTGGTAGATGTAGTGCGTCACCGTGTCATCACAGGCCCACCTGTAGAACAGAGATATGAGATTTAAATTATCTTTTCACCTAGAGTTAGTCAAAGTAAAATACAGTCACAACTACGGCACAACTATATTTATTTGTAAAACACAGATGTGGTGTTGTATGCAAATATTTTTCGCCATTACCTTTTAATGAATATCCTACCATAATCAGATACAAAACAGCGAAAAAAGGACCAAAAATGTCAAGAAACATGTGTACATTGTGTATAAACACAAACACACATATGCGTGTTTTCATACCTGAAGTCAGCACCAAGCGAAGCAGCAATGGCGTTGAGTTCACCCTGCATTTTGCTCAGCTTCTTTGCCACACAGATCACAACTCCAGCCAGAGGACTGGCTTCTTTTTCCTGGACCTTAGTCAACAGCAAGCGCAGACAGCAATAGTTGCTCATCATATAGCATGTCCACATTTCCTTGTATTAAAAATGTTGCTTCTCTATGGGTTTGCAGTTTCAGAACAAATGATCAACTTCCATTACGTAAAGTACTCAAACTATATTGTACTGCATTTGTGAGGACCATAGCAGCAAACCTACAACCTCCTTCTAGTTTATATGGTATTTTGTAACTAAATCCATCCATGTTTTTAGTATTTCAGTTATAGTAATATGGTCATCTTCCAGGTGTCTGTGATGTTTTTCTCTCAACTTGGCCTAAGCAACTGTTCTGGGTGAGCTCATTTGACATAATATTCTGAAGAGCACCATTGAAATATTTTTTTTACCTCATTTGCAGTGGTCTTGGTAAGCTGAGGGCTAGCTGAGACTTCTTGTATGTCTGTGGCGTTATTACGACTGCTGTTGGCCAGAGCCACCTTCAGATTTCTGTTGATAACGTCAGTCAGTGGAGTCTCTATTCTCTCTGCTGGTTTGGATCTTCCTCCTGGAGTCTCCAAAGCTCCAAGTGCATCCTAGAGAAGGAACACTGTTATCATACAGAACTACAGCATATTGTTGTGGACACTAGAGTCTGTTGAAAGCTAACCTTGACATTGAACGATGGCCTAAAAAGCTGATCTCTGCTGAGGAAGCGAGAGGGCGTGTCCAGCTGCAGCGTGGGCTCCTTCTGAAGTGGGTTCCTTCTGCCAGCCTCCTTCGGTTGTTTGGGGGTGGTGATGTCCACTTTGGGGTTCATCTCATCCAACACTGAGCGGAACATTTTGCTCTGAAAGCGACCTATATCAAGTGGTGTAACAGCTTTACCACTTTGGAGACCAAGCAATGGGATCTCTGGAGATGAACGCGCAGGAGGAGGCATGACTGTCCTCTGGGATCCAGCAACAAAACTCTCCTCATCCCTTTCTGCGGAATGAGAAAAATAATGTCAGTGATGTCGAATATGGTCTGTATTGCAACTCTAGTTTACACACTTTACCAACTTTAAACATACTTTACCAGAAGTTTCACCTAACCTGGAGACGGTGGCCGATCAACAAGGAAACGCTCCTCCTCTGCTTTCTGGCCAGTGCGAGCAGACTCCAGGATCCAGTGCATGGTGACAGCTGGAAGCCCCCATTTCTTTGCTGCTTGATACTTGGTGCCATCAGGGCTCTGCAGAACCAGATGAGTGCTGGCCAGCATGCCTTTCTTGTGGTTGGCCAGGCGAACAAAGTAATCCTGGACACTGCAGGAGGGATGAGTGGAAAGAAGTAGATCTAATGCATGTGGTTCACTGTGCTCAATGGCCTGTAAGACAACAACCTGGACTAATCTAGGAAAAATGACAGTAAATATAAATTCACGTTTGACATGGTTATCCTACACTTAAAGACTGTAACAAATTGCATTTTTCTGTCACAGGTCCTACTGTAGCCTGAAACTTTAACTGCCTGCGTAAGTGCTATTTTCCAAAGTGCGAGGCGGCCATGCGTACTTTGCTCCAAGATGCTTGGCCAGCTCCACCAAGGACTCTCTCTCTGCTCCTGTGAACTGGCTGACAGAAAGAACACAATCCTTCAGAGGAAAACGTCCACCCATTACAGGTACAGGAGTGAACAAAGGGTTGGAAGACAGCAGCAGAACACACTCCTTCTCCACACACATGGCCTGAAAATCAAGAAGAGTTAAACAAAACTATAGCATTAAAAAAAAAAAAACTATAAGATAATCTTCTCATCACCATTTTGTCCTGAAGCCTAAAGTCAGAAGAGTGAGACAGTGATCTTACCAGCCATGTATCAGTGACCACCTCATCCACAGTGGCCTCCACTGAGCAGCCCAACAGCGGGACCACAGCAAAGTCTGCCACAACCCGTGAACGGCCCGTCAGCATCCTGCCTCCATTTTCAGTCACCAACAGAGAGAGCTGAGCTTCAGCCTCGGCACCAAAGCCAACGAGAAGGAAACTCTTTCCAAAAAACAAACCTGCCTCGCTGGCCTTGTGCAAGGTGGACTGTGCCTCTTGCCTTGTGGTCTGGCTTTGGACCCGTGGCTCATGTTGAGGCCCTGTAGGTGTGCTGACAGACCTCCTGCTGGTGTCATATGCTGGTGGTGGCAGGTCAACTGGAGGATAGAAGGGGAATGGAATGAGTTGCAATAGCTCCAGCAGACAAAAGAATGACAATAAGTAGTTATGAGAACTTAAATGTCTTATAGTTAATAGTGTATTAACACACCCACCTCTATTGATGGGTTAAAAGCAAGTACAGGTCAGGATAGTACTTACTGAGTTGAATATGATCAAATATTCTGTTAATGTTACACGTGCACTCATGTTGCAGCTTGCTTTAGAGCCAAAACAGTGAATTTGTAAATTATTTAATCTTACTGCTGTGATTAAAGTACAGATATTGCTGATTAAAAATGAAAAAGACAAAATAAAAAAATACTGCATCCAGTTTAGTGACCGAGCTGATGATAAGACAACCCTGCACCAGATTCTAATTTACGGGACCAACATGGGGGCCCAGTAACTCCCTCAACATCTGATACACACCCACTGTAGGATCATCATCCATGTACTGTGACAGCAGATCCTCATCTGCCCTTTTTTGTCTGGGTGTGCTTGGACTGGGTGCAGGGGGAACAGGTGAGGGAGGGGCGTGACATGTTACAGCAGCCGCAGCAGGAGGCAGACTGTCTGGGTGGAGGTACTCTGCTTCCGGGAGTAGAATGCCTTTAGTGAAGCTGTCCAACAACCACTGCACTGTTACCACATGAGGCCTGTGAACGGAACAGTAATTTAGTACTTATTAAATATATTGTGCACTCTGAATTACAGCAGAAATTCCAGCACTTCAGACCTGTGGGTGGCTTTGGAGAGAAAATTCTTAAGGTCCAGATCTAAATCTCCCATGACCACATGTGTGAGCTCCTCACTGGGTTGGTTAAAGCGCAGACCTCCAGCAGTGTTAACAAGACGCCGCAGTTTCTCCAGTTTCTTCCCAGGCAGGCCACACAGATACAGCTGCACAGCATTTGAACAGCAAATGAGTATGACTTTGTAATTACAGCCAACAAATAAATTCAATCAAATTTGATCCAAACAACCAGTCCAGTCGCCAGAAGAAAACCACACGCTTTGCATCCAACAAATAACACTACCAGTCGCAAGTCTGGACACACCTTCTCCTTCAGTGTTGTTTCCTTATTATTTTCAATGTCATGCATTAATACTGGAGACATCTAAACTGTGTAACAACATATGGAATTATGTAGTAAACAAAAAAGCGTTTAACAACTCAGAATGTTTTATACACTACCTGGCCAAAAAAAAAAAAAAAAAAAAGTACCTGGATTTAACTAAACAAATAGGGATAAATACTGCATGGGTCATTATGTTTTAGCTGGAAACAAGTTTTTTAACCCTAACTGATGCAGTCAGTAGCTTTTTACTTCTTAAACAACCATGTTAAAGACATTCTGTGGCTGTGCAAAAGATGTTAATCTGTTTCAGAAGTGTCATGTTATTGGCATCAAGCAAAGAAAACATTTAAGGAGAACTGCTGAAACTATAAAATTAGATAAAAACTGTAGGACTCTGGGCTATGCTTAATAGTGAAAATCAGAGAATTTCCACAGTGTGAATGGAACTCAAAGCATTGGGACTAAACAGCTGCGTAACCTTAAGAAAACCACTTATCAGTGAGGCTAATCGGAAAAAAAGGCCTCAATTTGCTAGGAAGTATAGATATTTGACTCTGCAGCGATGGTCTGATGAGTCCAATGTTCTCTGTTCCAGAGTGATGCAGATGAAGTGATTACCCATCATGCTTAGTGCCTACTGTACAAGCCTGTGGGGGCAGTGCTATGATGTGGGGTTGGTGCAGTTGGTCAGGTCTAGGTTCAGCAACAGTATGTGTCAAAGAATGAGGTCAGGTGACGACCTGAATATACTGAACGACCAGGTTATTCCATCAATGGATTTTTTTCCCCAATGGCACAGGCATATTCCAAGATGACAATGACAGGATTAATCAGGCTCAAATTCTAAAAGAGTGGTTCAGGGAGCATGAGACATCACTTTCACACATGGATTGGCCACCAGAGTCCAGACCTTAACCCTATTAAGAATCTTTGGGATGTGCTGAAGAAGGCTTTGTACAGCGGCTCGACTCTCCCATCATCAATGTAAGATCTTGGCAAAAAAATTAATGCAACTCTGGATGGAAATAATTGATGTGACATTACAGAAGCTTATCAAAACAATCCCAGAGCAAATATGTGCCGTAATGAAAGCTAAAGGTGGTCCCACAAAATATTAGAGTGTGACAATCAGAGCTGCAAATTTCAGCTTTGATGACAGCTTTGCACACTCATGCATTCGCTCATCAGATTCAACAGGCAGTCTGGAATGGTTTTCAATTCAGACGTGTGCCTTTTCAGGAGTTAATTTGATCGATTTCTTTCCTTCTTAATGTGCTTTAAACCATCAGCTGATTGTATAAAGCAGGAGCAAAACCAGAGTCAAAATCCCTATTAGTGCTACTACAACTACTGTATAAATCCATATTATGTCAAGAAACAGTTAAGTAAAAGAAAAGAAAGTCAATTATTAGAAATAAAATTAAAGAATCAAAGAAATGAAGGTCAATCAATCCAAAAAATTTCAAGAACATTGAATTTGTACCCATTAGCACCTGCCAAAACCACCAAACTCTGATGAAAAGGTCCCTGCCCCTGGTTCCTGAGGCTGGTAATTCTCATAACCTTATCTTAAGTAGCAGATACACAGTGCTGAACAATTTAATACACCACCTGTCCAATTTGTCTCAAAGACCATCCGGCATCACCAAGTGCTTTAAGGGAGACTTTTTCCTCTTCACTGAGTTCTCCTAATTTGACCATTTTGAACAGGAATAAGGAATTTCAAACTGAATTCATGTTTTTTTTTTTACTTAAGCACACTGGACTGTGAGAAATAATTAAGCATAACATTCCTTTTTTCCTGTTCAGGAATACAAATATATATAACTGACCCCTATGTCTACACTTCACTGAGTGTTGTCATAGTATGGATTTGAACAGTAGCCACAGTAGCACTAATAACACTATTGACCACGTCCTTGCCATTCGTCTGCACAGGGCAACTGATGATCTAAAGCACATTAAAAAGGTAAGAAATGGCACAAAGTAACTAAAATGGGATTTGAAAACCATTCTGGCTGACATCATGAGTCTGCTGAGAGAATGCCATGAGTGCGCAAAGCGGTCATCAAAGCTAAAAGTATCTATTCTGAACAATGTAAAATATAAAACATGTTGTGGATTGTTTCACACTTTTTTGGTTTACTACATAATTGCACAAATGTCCTTTCAGAGTTTTGATGTCTTCAGTATTAATGCACAATGTGGAAAATAATATAAATTAAGAAAAAACACTGAAGGTGTGTCGAAACATTTGGCTTGGTAGTGTACTACAAAACAATGTAAATAATACATAGCCAAATGAAAGCAGCATTTACCTTGCAGCCATCCAGTACATCATCAGCTGGGCAGACAGTAAGGTCTAGGCTCTCCACAGGGTCCGGAGCTTCCAGGCGACTGATGGTGCCGTTGGTGAGGGCAGTGTCATTTATTGTCACACTGGCATTGACAGAGATGTGGCTCAAGCCCAACAGAGATGGACCTTCTGGAACAGCAAAAATGTAAGTATTTAATGTGTTATAATTCAATTTTTTTTTTAAATTTCACAAGAGGTACAAAGTTTTGACTCTACATGGTGAAACAGCAACAGTCAATGACAAAAGCGCGAGCACAACCAGTCAGTGACTCACCGTCTTTGTTGCAGCTGCCGGTCGGGGTTGATGTATGTGGGCGAGTGCTCTTTGTTGCCACACTGCGCTGCACAGTATACCTGCTCTCGTCTTGACAAAAGCCCTTTTCTACGCTGTCAAACAGCCAGTGCAGAGACACGCAATACACATTCCACTTGCGTGCACACTCATATTTCTGACCTGCAACAAAACAGAAATATTTACAGTGATGTGGCGAAAACAGCAGCATGTTCACAAATTCGGCCAGAATTACTTATTTTTTATTTTTTTCAATAAAAAAGGGTGATGATAAAGGATGCTGTGAAAAATTACACTCTCCTACTTCTCAGTCATCCTTAAAGATATTTCATAATATTGTACAATAAAAATAAATCAAAAGGAGCAAGTAGAACTGATGAATTACCTGTCGGCTCACTAACAATGAGGTGCGTACACTCGTTCATTTTGAGTTGACCACTGTAAGTAGCTCCGTGCTGCTCACAGATTCGCTGCACCTCTTTACGTTCTGTGCTGGAAAGGCCTGTCACGCAGACAGTACAGCCCTGCAGCACCGGACACAGATACTCATCTACGGGCAGGTCCGTGTACCTGAAAAGACTGAGGAAAGCAGCAGCAGAGAAACAAGTCATAGTGTTATGATCATATACCAAACCATATTTACACACTTTAAAATATGGCACAGGACTTTAGCTGTGTTAAAACTGAACAATGTTGAGTTATTGTGGAAAGACCTGAATAAAGTTTGACTTATCTGAGTTTTGTTTTATTTAATGAAACAAATACTGGTATGTTCAATTTAGAAATACACTTACAAAGTGAATGTATAGGTTTGTATTTGCTGTGTTACAACTGAACAATGTTGCATTATTGTGGAAAGCCTTGAATAAATGTTTAATTTATGATATTTTTAATAAAGTTTGACTTATCTAAGTTTTGTGTTGCGTAATGCGCCTTATGTATGGAAAACATCTCAAAATTGGTCATTTTAGGAGGGTGCGCCTTATAGTGCGAAAAATACGGTGTAATAGTTTCAGCAGTAGAACAAACAAAAAGGTTCATTATACTAACAGATACCATTATGTCTATTAAATCTTGCACATATGGATTCCATGAAAATGGAAGTGTTTCTATGTACTACCTACATACAAATATTTTTACAAACAAACCTGATGTAAGCTGTGTACAAAACTACTTAGTAAAGATGTACATGTGACAAAAGAACGTAAAAACAAAAGTACCTGTCCTGCGACTTCTCCCAGCAGGCTTTCACCCATGACGGCAGCAGGATGGGTTTTCCCAGGCTTGCAGCTACTAAGTATTTCTTGGAGCCCACTTCTCCTGCTATTAGATGTGTGACTGATACGTTTAGGTCAAGATAGACCCGTCCACCCATGAGCTGCACCAGATCCATGACCTCTGCCTGTTGAAAGCAGGCAGAATAACAGTCTAAGGGACACTGTATTTGTTATTTCTTAACCCAAAACTACTGCAGAAACATTTTAGTATTCGAAGAATTTATACAGTTTATTACTGCTAGCTCATATGTTGGTGACATACGACTTTTTTGTGTTACAAGTAAGACGTTGGGCAAAATTTTGCACTGGTTCACAAGCAAAACCTCAGGTTATGAGTAAAATAGGTCCCGAGAGCGCACGTGCTCTGCAGTACTCCATGGTGCTCACAACCGGCGGCTCACGACCAGCTGTGTTGTGCTTCATATTTGTGCATTTTTTCAGCTGAAATAGTGCTTCATTTTGTTTTTTTTTTTCATCATGGGACCTAAAACACGAGGGACAGACTTGGCAAAGGAATCATTTAAAAATCATTTTTAGAACTAATTTCATGCATTCCCTTTCAGATAATTAATATAACTTCCTTTTCAAATAATAATAGTGAATGAACATGCACATACGGGTCGGGTGTGTAATACATACTTTATATGGAAGTTGTCGCTGGTCAAAAACGGATTAATTGGTTCTACGTGTATTCCTATGGGAAAACTGGTCCCGTTTCACAACTTTTTCATGTCATGAGTGTTGCGCTGGAACGGATTAAACTCGTATGACGGGGCACCACTGTATTTAGTTGGTTAGCAATGTAAAACTATTCCCATTGCAATGTTTTATGTATTGCATAATATGATCAACATTGATATGTCTGGCATTCATTCAACTGCAGATTTCCAATGAGCAACAATGTACAAAGAGTCAGAAAAAGCAAACTAACCCGAGCTTCTTTATCCAAACTGGTGCAAGAAATTGTGACGTCAGCCATGGCCATGTTATAGACAGGGTTTTCTGCCTTTGGAACACAACGCTGCTGCTGTAGGCAGTATAACACCACCAGTGGACTCACTACTCTGCAGCCAAGCTACACCATGACAGAAAAGAACACATTATACTCCACGGATATAATATGATGCAACATTCATGCTCCACGCCATGACATCTCTGTGCATTGATTCAGACCTTCTTGCAGTGCAGAAATGCTGGATTGGTGAAGCTGCTGAAGACAAACAGGGACTTGTCCCTCTGTTCCATTTGTAAAACAGCGTCCTCATCTATGGTTTTCAAATGCTTCTCAGACTGTAGTTGCAAAATGGCCTGAATAAACATGAGATCAATATTAATACGATCAAACTAAGACACACGCGGGTCATAAAATTCAAATATTAGCTGTGGGACTGATATCAGACAGTGAGAATTTACCGTACCTCATAAGCCTTGGCAGCATATTCATTTTTCGGTTCTTTACTTTGCACAAATTTCACAATGAAGCCGTCTCTGTCTGACTTAGACATTTTAAACCTGTAATTTCAAAAGACAGATGTAATTAAGCCTTGTAGGGGTGTATACTTATATGTCTGAAATGACAAAGACACAAACATCATGCTACTACACGGTAACGTTACAGTGCTGCACTTAAGACGATGTCATACATATAACAAACTGCGTCTGGAAATAATTACAGCACTAAGGCTAAATAATAATAATAATGGTGGTTTGACAGCAAATAACATGACATTTAATGAGTCATTAGAAGCTTTATTCAGTACAACTTACCATAAAGAATCCTCCGAATTTATCTACGCCGTCTCTTTAGCCTGTTAGCGACCATGAAAACAGGCTCAAATAACCTTCAACACTTCATGTCCACACACAAAATTAGTAACGAATGGCTACGCGTTTCCACTGTGCTTAAGAATATAACGTACATATTACTATTGTGACTTAATAATAACTTAATAATATTAGTACTTAATAACAGCCGAGGGAAATCGAGAAGTCAGTCTTGTTGTTGTTATTCGCGCCAACCCCCGTAACTTCCGGTGTTGCATTTTAATCTGACCGGGTAGAAGCCGGACAGCGAGAGCCGTATGACTGGATGTTGAAATCAAAGGCTCCAAAAAAAACGAGCTAATTTTAACTGTATTTTGCTGCTAATACTCATTGACATAAAAATATACAGTTTATCTTCAACCTGGTTTTAAAACGCTTTTAAACTTAAATTATGCATGCACGTATCTAATATTTCCTATGGCACATTATTTCATTAAAACAAACTGCTACAGGCTTCTGTGGAACTAGACGAAAGAAAAATACACAGTAAACTGCACTACAAATGCAGTAACTGGTAAGCAATGAAAATGAATTCGTTATTATTCACTATCTTGATTACCTTCCTGTTGTTTTTCGTTTTCTAGATCATATTTTCATTGCTGTTAATTTTGCTTCTTGTTCAGCTCTTATTTCTTGATTATTTTGTTCATTCTTCCCCTAAATTGCGGATAGTTATTGTGATTTTTGTTCCTTTTCATGATTGTTAATTTTCCCCCATTTTCATAATGTTTCCTGTTTCCCCATTTTGTGTTTATTCATTTTTTTTTAAATTTTGTTAGTTTTTCTGATCAAGTTTTTAATTATTTAGCTCACCTCATTACCTTGTGTTTTCCTGGATTTTAGAGTTGCTTCAGATCTGGCAGTGGATTTTTTTCTTGAAATGGAACATGATTGACTCAACATTTTTTTCACAAAATAATTCAAAGGTCACAAAGTCCATTTCTAGGCTCATCTCAGTTTTTTTTTTTTTCAGTTCTTGCACTTTACCTTTGTGGGGCTGTCTAGATTTTAAACCAATGAATGAAGACATGCATACAAAACCTGTGTTAATATCAAGAGCAAAACAGAAAGTTGATGTAAAACAGCTTGGGTTTTGGCTCTAATTTTTAAGTATAACATCTTCAGAAATGAGAAAGTATTGAAAAACAAAGGATAACTACAGTGTCAATTAAAGTGGAGTAAAAGTCTAAAAGGGACCAATTTCATGTCATGTAAGATCAACTGCTAATATAAAAGTAAAATGAACTAGGTCATGTACTCTATCGAAGCTACATCACTGCTGAAATGTCATTTTCCTATTTCTTTTTAAGTTTTTGGGCCCTTAGCCATATGTTCTGCACATTCCAAAAAAAAAAACTGAGCAAAATAATCCAGCAAATTATCGGAATTAATAAACTGTGTACGGTAACAAAACGAGCATAAAAATTATTACAAAAAGCAACAAAATGAGCTATTAAGAAAATTGTAAAACGACGTGTAAATGTTGCAACAAATAAGCAACAAAATGAAAGAAATGAATATAAACAAGCTGAATACAAGACAACAAATAAGCAACAGTGTGAGCGTGTATATATTATCATACAAGCAGCAAAATTTGTAAAGAAAAAAAAAAAAAGGAATGACAATTTAAAAAAAAAGCTAGTAAATCAACAAAATATGCAGCAAAAAAAGGTAAAAAATAATCATGGGAATAAATAAGTGACCAAAACACCTGTTTGAAGGGACTATATGAGGTTGTGATGAATTCCATGTTGTGAAGTTACTTGAGTAGTCTTTTTTTTTTCTGAGACACTTACTCTTACTGAAGTACTTGCTTTTATGAGTACTTCTACTTGATTCGATGTAATCAAAGGAACAATACTTATACTTGAGTAGTTTTTCTTTACACACTACCACATCTAAATTACCTATAATTAATCTTTGTATTTATGTAGCATTCAGGGATTCAGTCGTGAATGTTGTCATTTGAACCAAACGAAAGTGAGCACATTCATTCATCTTTTCATCATTAGCGATGAATAAAAATGATCGATATTCATTTATCTCAAACTGCGGGAAAAAAAAAAAACACTATTGAAACCTGTTAAACAATACAAAGGTAAATACAAAAAGAACACTGCGAGTTCCCTTTTATTCTTAAAATTTTATGTACAGGTGCGTCTGATTTATGTTTTTTTTAATGTACATTCATATAGAAAGTTTATATACGTAATATTACATTGAACATTTCACAAATTGCACTAGTCTTTCCACAGAATCATAAGAGTTGTCATCATTCGTCAGGTCTTAGCAGAAGCTCATTTCCATTGGTAAAAGGTTATTATTCACTTTAAATATTCTAGTGCTTTTTGTATTATTTCAGGGAAGGAGAGTTACTTTAAAACTGAGGCAGAAATTGTAGCCTTTAAAGAGGAAGAGGGAGCAGAATGTCGGAATTAAGATCGGAGGAATAAAAGGCGAAACGTTTGGTGGGCAGACCGAACCAGACAAGAGGTCAGAATCAGTTTGAGGGCTTCGTGGTAGAAACACGGCAGAGAAATAACACACACATCTACTCAGTGACTTCCTTCTTTGACCAGAATACTGTTAAACAGGCTGGTTATTTTCATACTGATGGCAGATAGGTCCGGCAGTACCCTCAGATAGGAGAGATTTAGAGGGAAGTGCAGCCAATCAGAATATTACAAAAAGGAAGAAGAAAATGCAGGAGAGAACGTTGATCTATAATAATCCTCAAACTTCAATGTCTTTCTCACAGAAAAAAAAAAAAAAAAAAAATCTAGAGTAAAAAATATATTCATACAAAAAGTAAACTCTTGTGTGTCATTAGAAGAACAAGAAAAATAGCACAGAAACAAAACAGAATGTGGTCATCCGTTAAAACAATTTCAAAGTGTTTGAAGACTTGAGTGCCATGTGGAGGGGGAGAGGAGAGCGATGCTGTTGGAGGTGTCGCAGCGATTTTGCTGACAGTCGAGGACGGCCTGCTCTCCTCCCTCCATCTTTTCTCTCCCTCTCCATCCCCTCGTGTGGGAGCTGGACAGTCCCCTCTGAGCTGCGGCGGCGGAGGCTGCAGGGCAGTCTGGGTGCCTGGGCGTCACTCTGAGCGTGTCCGTCAACCTTGGTCTCCGATGTCGTTGTCCACAGGGGGTGGGACGCTGGGCATTACTGTGGTGCCAGTTCCTGCTGTAAGGTAACCTGCTACTCCTGGACCTAAGGGGGTGGAAGGAAAATGAGATATGTTGGCAACAAGACCAATTTAGAACAAGATACTGGTGATGTGTTAACCCATTAAGACCTCAGCATTGTCTGAAAATAGGCGGCTAAAACCTGCAGCCTTCCAGAAAAAACATGACCGAACAGTCAACCTTCATAGTTAATGGTGTTAAACGTGAAGGCATGTCAGCACCACACACTGTCTGAAGGCTGGTGTACACTGCGATTTCAGACCGGGCATTCACAAGCAACTGCATTCAGAGATCATGTCTTATGTCCTCGCTGTTTTACGACCAACCGAAACGGTCGGAGCCTCAAATCATGCTTCCAAAGGGTTTTAAACATGTTTTCCATCAAATCGATGTGTGGTATCTTTGCTTTTCTCCTCACTGAACCTGTGCGGCAGAAGAAAGCAATAAACATCCCCAAAATATCACAATGGAGCCAATATGTTAGATTTGGCTAAAAGTTTAACATGCCCATGCAGATGGGGAGACATAGGCATAATAATGTAGTATTATTAGAACCCCATACTTGTGCGTGTGCCTGCCTGTGTGACATGCTCTGAAAGGGAAGAAAAAAGAAAGTGGAACCTATAAATGTGGAAGATACAATATTTCTGTCCATTATTGACTGAAAAAGAAGATTTGGGGTGTCTGATCTCAATCGTACAGGGTACTATGGCACAGTCGCTTGTGGATGTGGGAACACACAGAATACGCTGGATTTGCAAGCATTTGCAGCTGAAACAGTCACACAGTGTACTATACTTTCATGTTCACACATTTCTACAATCACACAGTGTACGCCAGCCTTGAAAAGGTAAAAACAACCAAATGTTGCACCCCATTGTAAAATACTGCACCTGAGATTAAAGTTGAAAACAAAAACCCCTGATCTTAAATATACAAATATGCAAATTAGAGGTAAAAAGATTAATGTTGCATTTAGTTTTAATGGGTTAACCTGAAGACATCAACTACACTATGAACGAAGGTGTGGTGCCTAAATTAGACAGCGAAGCATCTACTTTTCATGGAGGATCTCGAGAATATGTCAAAAGAAATGTGTGATGATAGACATCTGTTGGAAGTGCGGTACTGTGCCAAAAAACAAACAAAAATAAGAAACCAAATTATCAAAATAATCAAAAAATTAACAAAAATGACCCAAATACTAGGTTGAATGTAATATATTCTATTATAATACATTCCGTGGTATGAAGGTACTTACTTGAGTAGTTCTGTATAGGATACTCTTTTACTCAAGTACCTCTACTTCGACGTGAGTCACTATAATTATAAAGTAACAATATTTTTACTTGAGTACTGTTTGTGTGTTCTACCCACCACTGATTATGGGAAAAAATTTATATCATATATACAATTACATTATACTGCCTTGTTGCTACCCATCTTGGCCGCCTGTGCTTAATTCAGTTTTTTTTTCCCCATATAATTTTATTGCAGAGACTCAAACTACTTCTATGTTGCTTGATTAAATCAGAATGCACTCTCATATTATTCCTCTGCTCTAATATCAACCACCATTAATGTAACTTGCAAATGCTTTCAGTATTTCAGTGCAAACATAAGAACTTGTGTTTTCTCAGCAGAATCATAATCAGTCAGAGTTGCAAATGTCTACTTTATTTCGGCTTAATCTCAGACTTAAGTGTTTTCTTGAAATATTATCCCTTCCCTGGGTGTTTTTTTTTTTTTACCTACATTATCCCTAATGGTTCTGCTGGAGGTTTTTCTCTTCCGTTAAAGGAAGTTTTTCCTCCCGTCGCCCTTGTCTTGCTCTCAGTGGTTCTGTTGGGTTTACTCTCTGTATAGTCATGAGGTCTCGGCCTTGAATTGTGAAGCGCCTAGAGATAATCGTCGATTATGATTGGCCCTATACAAACAAAATTGAATTAATTCACCGTCATTCTTACTGTACAGAAACAGGATCCTCAAGCCTTTTCTACAAGAGCTTGCATGGGGAAGCATAGTGTTATGTCAAAATTAATTAAATGCGTCTCCCGTGTGTATGATGCAAAGTTAGTGGTGATGTTACGGCATCAGCAGGGTTACAAAGATGAAGACGTGGGCATTGAAAATGGTGTGCACACAGTACGCCTCAAAAGTTTGTTACTTCAGTGTACACTGTACATTAATACTGAAATCTTGCAAACTGTGAATGAACATGTATGGCATTATGTAGTATATAAAAAGTGTTAACAACGCAGAACATGTTTTATATTTTAGATTGTCCAGAGTAGACACATTTAGCTTTACACACCCGTGACATTCTCTCATCAGATTCATGACGTTGTCAACACTGATGACACGGTCTCTCACAAGGACCGTCCCAGGAAAGGAAGACTCAGAGCTACCTCTGCTGCGGACGAGAAGTCTAGTACAACTACTAGTCTCAGAAACTGAGCATTTACAGCACCGTGGGTAGCTTCTGACAGTGTTGGTGACTGCATTTGGGGACATAAAATTCTTGAGATTTTTCTGATTGACTTGAACCTCTTTTCTCTTAACGGTTTCTTGCCATGATATAGATTTGAAAAGTAGTTTGGTAGCACTAAACGGGTTATTGAGTCTGCATCCACCCTTCATCTGCAGAGGAAAACTGATAGCATAAATTAACTTCTCAGGCAGTACTGGAGAGCAACATTAGGTCCGGGATGCCGGCGTGGACTAGCAATGTCTCTGTGCAGGCAAAATCCAAGTTTAAGCGTCTGGTACTGGCTGCCATGCAGTTGATGTGGAAAACCGAAAAGCTCTCCCTCCGGGTTTATGAGCAGTGTGTTTGCAGACACTGCTGGAGCGTTCACATCCTCCACTCCGAGTCTGAGCGGTTACCTTCTGGTAAAAGATACACACTTGATAATACAGGCTGAATGGGTTTTAAACTTCATTTATGCCCATTTCTGTTAGGCTGCTAAATGGTTCTAGTGCATACAGGTTTTTTTTTTTTTTTAAAGGTTATCTACAATATGTGTGTATGTCAATTAATATGCAGCTATTATGTCTGCACCTCGAGTCCACAGAAAATTTTCCCATTTGGACAATTAAGTACATTCTATTCTATTCTTGAGAAGAGACACCTGTGAAGTGAAAACTGTTCCCGGTGACCACCTCGTGAATCTGATGAGTGAATGTCAAGGTGCTATCAAAGCTACAGTATATTATGCCTACTTTGCATCTAAAACATAAAACATGCTCAGGGTTGTTCAGCACTTTTTTGTTTACCACATAACTCCAGACATGTTTCTTCACAGTTTAAATGTCTTCAGTATTAAACGTGCAATGTTGAAAAAAGGTACATTAAAAAAAGAACAAAAAATACCAAAGCAGGAGGTGTGTTCAAACTTTTGACTGGTAGTGTAGATGGAGGTTGAGAGGGATGGAATGGCAGTGGGATTGAGGATCAACGTCTACCTGCTTCAGAGCAAGAAAGAAGTGGGCTGCGAGGGCCCGGCTCAGGAGTCTAGAGCCCACCGCGCAGTGGGCTGCTGGCAGCCAGGAGAGAAGGAGTGGACACCCCTGAGGAGGAAATGTGGAGGACACAGAGGGAGGAAAGGGCAGAGCCAGGAGGTTATAGATTGTGGAGAGAGAAAGGGCAGCTGGGATTAAGCATAAAGTGAGGAATCAGCCACACGAGGTTTTAAGAATAAAGCAAGGCATTAAGGTTCAATAACAGCTCAGAAAGGCACCCAAGACAGAGGCACTTACCTTTTAAAGCAATTTTGCTGTCACATTAAAAAGGTTTCAACATCTTCTGTCAATGAGAAAATAACACACCCATCCATCGTCTAATTGCAGGTTTTCTAGGAATACTTGTACCTGTCAGGTAGCCTGCAGTCTGAGAATCTGAGATGAAAAGATCATGCTTCTGGTCTTTGAAGGCACTCCACACTGAGGACTTCGCTAGAATCTCATTCACCTGCAAAGATGTGGACGGAACAGTGAATAAAAGTAAAAAAAAAAAACAAGTTAATTCGTGTTGAAATTAGCTCGTAACCATCAGAATCATTCAGATGCATTTAAATGAGCACTCAGGGTGAGAAAATCATCTTAGAATGATCATGAGCAAGTGATTTGCTGTGTTTCCAAACCAAACAAAAACTACCAAGCAATTACAAATGCACAAGTTGAGTAAATGGAAGGAAAGAATTTTAACATCAGCTTCACAGATCTAATCATTTTCAATTCTGAAAACATTGGCCCCCAAACTTTTGACTTTTCTGGATTACATTTGCATGAAAAAGTCCATGAAAAGTTTTGCATTTTTTTTGGCCACGTGTTTTTCTCCTTCACCGAGATAAGACCGTTCTGACATCGCCTCTGTTTCAGAAGTGACTGGACACTAGTGATGGGAATCGCATACGTATCATTACTTCACTACTTATTCAAATAATATTTCCATAATGATGGTTCTCTTCTGGATCTACCTCCGCAAATGAGGAAGGCACATCAAATTCATGTCCAAATTACTGAATGAGCAGATTTTCCACTACAGTTTGGCGTCAGTTTCAAGTCTATAGCTTTATTTACTACCTTATAGTAGCTAGTTTTCCTCAACCCCTGTAAGTACAAGTATTCTAGACCACTACATCTGGAATACTGTCCATATCTGGATCAAACTTTGTGGTTTGCTAGAATCTATTATGGTGATATACCGTGTTTTTTGTCTAAATTTTCTGGGTGTTATTTGTGGCGTTGCAAGGACACGATGAATTTGGCCCCATCTCACAATGAAGAATCCTTTAAAAATCTTCTGGATCCACATCATTACCAGAATCTAATCAATTTGCCCTGATGCCATTTCTGACCCATCCTGAAAATTTCACCCAAATATGGCCAGATCTTTTCGAGTCATGTTATGGACAAGCAAACAGATAAATAAACAAACAGTAACAAAAACATCACTTTGGGGGAGATAATAATATGGTTGCAAACACTTGTAAATCAGCTTCCTTTCTTAGACCCGGCAACACACATTTGTGACCATTCTGACACTATTTTCTCCCCTTTATTGTGCAGATTTTGACATGTCCTCCTCTGGTACCTGTTCTCCATACTGCAGACTGCGGGTCATAGACTTGAGTGCTTTGACAATCTGCGCCTTCGTAGCTGAAGGGTTGTCTAATGTCTCCAGACCGACTCCTTCCAGTAGCTTCAGGAGATACGGCACCAACTCCACTCTCAGAGCCTGTTCAATAGTAATCGGTTTTATTACGGCTATGTCAAACACAGCACAGTGCGAGTTAAAACGAAACAGAAGAGAAAACCAGTGAAACCGTGTTTACCTGGGCCACTAGTTCTGTTTGCTCCTTCTGGAACATGCGATTGAGAGCTTCACAAGCTAAACCAGCCATGTCTGTCCGCATTTTCATCCCCGTCATTAGAGGGCCGATAGTCTCCAGAGCGGCCATGGAGCGTACACACAGCTACAGAAGATCACCACTTTAGTTAATGTGTCCGGGAACAAACGCCCCCCGGGGACATTTGATTCACAGCAAACAGTGCCATGAATATTTCACTGTACTTAACTCTGTTTCCTTGACAAATTTGCTAAATTGGGTTGAAAGAATAACGTTGGTTTCTCACCTCATTGTCTGACAGCACATGTATGAGGCGGATTGAGCTCTTAGGCACAGCGTTGTTCTTGTGGTTGAGCGCTGCCAGGACGCGAGGCAGGTGACCCAGAGGAGGGACCTGATCTGCCAGCTGGCTCTGGGTGCTGAACAGGCAAACTGCTGCTGTGGTAACTGTCTCCAAAGCCTCACCCTGCAGAAACAAAACAAAGCAGGAGGTAAGAAGCGCAACTATCGAGCTCTGCACACGGATGTTTTTGTCTTCCAGGGAGCTTACGTTGGGGTTGTTTTTCTCCAGCAGCTCCGTCAGGGTCTCCAGGAGGGACACTAGGAACTCTCGAGGTTTGCGTAATACCCAGCCTGGCTGAGCAATAAAGATACGCAGGAACACGCCGCCCACTTCGAGCTCGCCCTGTCCGGCCCCATATGCCACGGTGAAGTCCTCTGGCAGCTGAAGTGTTCAGAGAGTTTAGCACTGACACTGAATCGTGAAAAACACATTACTGTCCTAAAGCAACATAAATGACTGCACTTACTTTCCAGTTCACATCAGGATTGTCCTTCTGCTGTTTAAAGTGCCTAGAAAAGATTTAACAAAATAAAAAAGACAGTTTTAACTACCACAAAAATTATGAAGCTCTTTGCGACTCAGCTATGGAGGTGACAGAGCCTTTTCTGTGGTGGCTCCTAACCTGTGGAACGATCTGCCTTTAAGCATTAGACAGGCTCCCTCA